>CAAKHC010002709.1:22118-37951 GCA_901007825.1 Macroramphosus scolopax | reverse complement strand
TCCGTCAGGAACACGGACTCCACCACCGGTGCATTCTTGCTTAGAAGGGACAACTCAGACTGTAGAAGCAAGTAACAGTTGCTTTCAATATCGTAAAGCTCTTTGTTAGTATTTTCAAAGACGAAGGTCACAGTGACCTCACAACATTTTTGTCATTCTTAGTATGATGACAACAGTTCACACTAATGTCTATTAGGATTAAATGATGAAGTGATGATATTTTCAATCTGAAAGTTAATTTTCAGCTAAACCAATCCTGGCCATTATTGGCCGACGGCATTACAAACCAAGAAGTGGTATTTTAGTTGTGTTAGAGCTACAGTCAGTTAACACACACACAGTTTAATTAACATTGGTATGAAATGATGGGGATGATAATTCAGTCGATCTACAGATGAATTGACCTGAGCTAAATGGAATTATGGTGCTTTTATATAGTACCTCAGTGGTAATCAGACCTCAGTCACCAATTCACACTCACAATCACACACACAAGGTCGCTATGTAAGGTGCCTAAGTGTTAACAATGCCGTGTCATCGGTGTATGAATGTTAACATACATTCGTGGACTGATTCTAAGCATCAGGAGCAGTTAGGGATTATAACCAAATGGCCACTCTATCCCTTGAAGTCTTTGTTGTTGTTCATCATCACCAGATATTATCTTGTGTAAGATACTATAACTCAGCATGTCATGAAAAAACAATTGAGAGTTACGTTTCTTTTAGCTGGCAAAACACATTTGTTAGAATGGAATGAGGACGTGAGTGGTTGCAATGACCGAACAAACCTTCCTCAGTAAGAAACAACTTGTTTAATGGGACCACGTTTAATGAAGTTATTGAATTGAACACTTTCATTTTTCCACATTTGAAAAGGGGTAAATCCTCACATTCAGGAAGGAGGAACCAAAAGAAGTTAGGAACATTTCTGATAGATAAATCGCTTAGACCCATCAAAATATGTGCCTTTCAATTTCAATTTCAAGTTCTTTGACTCAATTTCAAAGAACACAGATGGACTTTTTGACTGCAAGTAGCCCCAAAGAATAAGAATCGTTTTAATGGAGTAAGTTGGCATATTATTTTCTACAGTTGTGTACAAATGAGGACTTAATGCTCTCTACAAGCACAGGGATGATGGGTAATGCAGATGTTTAGTGGATAATTATTGGCACTGATATGCAATGTGATAGTATAATGCAGCTAACATAGAAGTGCAGATTGGGGGAGTTCAACAAAACTTCACCATCCGCTCTATGTACATTCAGAATGACTCACTTACACATCGCACACATATTTCTTGAAAGGCTACCACACAACTTTTTAAATAGAAAAAATACAATTCAGGGTTTTTTTATGAATGTGGGTAAGTGACTAATATAACTGCTTCCCCGTTGACACAGTCAAAAGAAACTAGAGGAACCAGTCAGCCACAGAAAGCTGGAAAATCCCCCAAACCTGGTCTAGAAACCAGACTGAAAATGAACTCGTGAAACTTCTCCATTCGTCACTACACTGCGTAATAGTGTCATATAGTTGCAATTTTGCACAAGGTTTCTAGTGGTGCATCTTGGGGCATGACTTGCTCTTTCTCATTTTTTAAATTTGGTTTTGTGGATCTTCCTCATGGAAACGCCGTCCATTGCTTTGGAGGCATATCTCTTATGACATTTTTAATATCAGTGCCATCACTCATCGACAAACTTCTTTTCTTGTTTTCCAGGCGCAGGTGACGAGACACCTTCTTGCTTGGGGTCCAGAGGAATAGGTGCACGTACTGCAGCAGACCCAGAAAATGTTAAAGAAATGATAGCAGCGCAGGATTTGCAAACAGATTTTCAGTTCCCTCAGTAAGGAGTGCTCCCTATCAACAGTGTGTCTTTTGTGTTTTTGTACGTCTGTACATATACTATCATAATATTCTTAAACGGTAATACTGGTATGTATTTTTCAACCTCGGCCCTAGTTCCCCATGTATAAGGGTTCGAAATGACTCATAGGGACTGAAAGTTACTGTAAATTGTGCAGTATTGAACGTCGTAGCGATGTTCCCCAAAATGGCTGCAGTGTAACTGACGGGGCGACTCTCCGTCAAATCAATTAAAAGTTATTTTTGGCCACTGACAGACTTTGAATTATTTGACCCGCACAGACAAACTTGTGAAGTCTCTTTTAAGTAGAGTTTTATTTGGATAAGAAGCAGAGGACAAACTTATAACTTACAGAGTCTCGTTGGATCGCCACCACCATTGTTCAATGCCAGAGATGATCTCTTAGACATCTGTATGAAGAAAAGCTTTTTGGTGTTGTGTATCTTCTCCTATCTGACTGACAGTAGTTCTACCAGTCCAAATGGTTGCAGCTAGCAACAACTCTGGACACTGTGGTCTGCTGGCGTGTAGCATGTAGTAATCTTATGAAACCCTAATTATAGCCTTTCCCTCTGCTCCGTTAGCCCATGAAAGCTTTGTGAAGTGTGGCATCTCATTTTGTTTCCTTTTTACTCTTTGAGATAACACAAAGCTGTTTTTGTGAGTTCATTGCAACTCTGTCCTCCACTCTGCCCAGCAGGAGGGAAACTGTTACACACTGTTGACTTCCTGCAGGAGGGCTGCAGGGACATCACAAAGGGAGATTGCACACATGTCGTTCTTTGGAAGCTCCTTTTTTTTTATGCTGTCAGATACTGATGATAACAATCTGAGCCTGTCAGTGGCAAAAGCAAAGACTTTTACCGCAGGGACAGTTCCCCTGTCAGTTACAACGCAGCCATTAAATTATTGCTATTCTCACTCAATACTGCACCAATTAAAATCATTTTGATTTCCTATGAATCATTTCTCCCCTTAAACACGGGGTAATATGGCCCATGGTCAATACTAGAATTATCCTTCAAGAACATAAATGTTTTTTTGTATTGTTTCATATTTGTAATGACTTTGTGTTGTTCACAGAGACGCAGAGTCCCAGTTGTCTTCAGATACTGACCTTGAGGATCTTGATGGCAAAAATGCAAAAACAGGAAAAATGGTATGTTTTTAAAATGTTAGTACTTGCCCATGTGTAATATGGGTCACAGGGAAGCTTGTACCATCCCATCATCATCACAGAGTAGAAACGCTATGATCAAATATAGAAACTGTATTACATATATATAATGCTAATGCTCTGTGCTGAGTGTTAGTTTTTGTTCACCACCTTTCAACCCCACAGGCGCTCAAGAAAGGGAAGAAGGCGGCTGGAGAAAAGGCCAAAGGGGGGGCAGCAGCGAGGGGCCAAGGTGCTGGCTGGGTGAACGGCCATCATCAGGAGAATGGGAAGGAGAATATGACCTTGTTTGAGGTGGTGAAAATGGGGAAGAGTGCAACACAGGTGGGTGTGCAGTAATATGGTGAGGAGCTTTGTAGTTCTGTAGATGTAGGTCACATTGTTGAGGGGCATAAGAGTTTTGTGTCTTCCATAAAGTTGTGTACACATTGGGATCATGGGAGTATTGGTATATGGGCGGCATCATCCTTTGCCAATTACAATTATATTCTGAGATTTTTTGAAGGTGCTATTTGGCTTTGATGAATTAATAAATTGTGACAAAATGTCTTTGTGATTTTGTAGTCTGTGGTTGATGACTGGATCGAGGCTTATAAACATGACAGGGACATTGCTCTCTTGGACTTAATCAACTTCTTCATTCAGTGCTCTGGTTGTAAAGGTAAGTGTCTGACTTATTGCCTGTTAAGTGCCTTAAATGTATAAAGTATGCTGAGCCATCTTGTTCTTTCTGGATTGTTCTTTTAGGCGCTGTGAGTGCGGAGATGTTCAGAAATATGCAGAACTCTGAAATCATCCGCAAAATGACAGAGGAGTTCGATGAGGTGATGTGGGCAGAGTTTTTGCATGAATTTGAAATAATTATTTAAAATAAAAGTCACAGTTAAAGATACATTTTTAATTTTAAAGAAATGAATGGAAATGATTCAAACAAATATAATAATATAATCTGTCTTCCATCATCAAACAGGACAGTGGTGACTATCCATTAACTCTCTCAGGGCCGCAGTGGAAGAAATTCAAGATAAGTTTCTGTGACTTCATTGCCGTTCTGGTGCGTCAGTGTCAGTACAGCATCATCTACGATGAATACATGATGGACACGGTCATCTCCCTGCTCACTGGCCTCTCTGACTCACAGGTCAGAGCCTTTAGACATACAAGTACACTAGCAGGTCAGTTTTAATGTGAACCCTGTGCTTTGGTATGATGCATTTCTGCTGAGCACTTAATGTCCAGAAGCTTTTGTTTTCCTCACGAGTGCATCTGAAACATTGATGTCTTTGCCAGCCATGAAGTTGATGACAGCCTTGGTGAACGTTGCTCTAAACCTGAGCATCAATATGGACAACACACAGAGACAGTATGAGGCAGAGAGGAACAAGGTCATTGCAAAAAGAGCCAATGACAGGTTGGAGCTCCTATTGCAGAAGCGTAAAGAGGTGAGGGGAACCAACATTGCAACAGTAATCCGTTGTCACTACATTACAACATGCCTTTAAATGATTTAACAGGAAGGTCTTTGGAGTGTTGTCTGATCTAAACAGCTTTATGTACAATATATATGATAGGGACAGATGGAAGAGTTTAGTTTAGCTGTTTATATGCAAATGTCTTAAAAAATTACTTTAATCAACCATTTATTATCAATTTGTGTTTCCCCCCCAGCTTCAGGAAAATCAAGATGAAATTGAGAACATGATGAACGCCATTTTCAAAGGGGTGTTTGTTCACAGATATCGGTATGTGAATATTGTTTGACTTAAACACTTTGTAAGTTGTCAATGAGATTTCACTCAATTCCCTTTAAACACATATGAGTCTTAAAGCTGATTAATGCTTCTGCATTGAATCAATGCCATAACTAAACATCGTGGCAACGCAGACCGTAAAAATTGGAACTGGTCCGCTTCGTAGCATCATCTTTCCTCCTACACGTCACTCCTCCTTCACCATCTCCTCCGAATTATCAACATTAATCGTTATTGTCGTTGTGGTGAAACTACTATTTTCCAACCATAGCTGCTGTTTCTTAATGTCTAATTAAATCAATTCTCTCATGTTTTCCAGTGATGCCATTGCTGACATTCGAGCTATTTGTATTGAGGAGATCGGAGTGTGGATGAAGTTGTACAGCGACGCCTTCCTGAATGACAGTTACCTGAAGTATGTTGGCTGGACAATGCATGACAAGGTGAGCTATGAGATAGCCTTTGTTTTGTATACAGCCGTACTGAAGTTGTCTTTACTGAATAACCTGGATATTGGAACACTTCATTAAAGGACTTTCTTTAGATCGTGATACTAGAACGTTGAAATGTTTATTACAGTAGCAGAACATGGTAAGAGTTTTGATGTCTAGTCTCCAACTTCATCACATCACTACCCACATGTGTCCACATCGAGATGTTGGGAGGTGATGAGCAAATATCTTAGACCACACCCCAACTCAGGAAACCTAAGTTTTGGCATAGGTCAATAATTTATATACTTCTGCTCTAGCAAGGTGAGGTGCGGCTGAAGTGCCTGACTTCCCTGCAAGGCTTATTCTTCAACAGAGAGCTTGGAGTTCGACTGGAGCTCTTCACAAGTCGCTTCAAGGTGAGCTAGCAGCTGCATCTCATCAGCACGTGTCAGGGGCTTCTTGTGCGTCATTGGAATGTGTCGGACATTTACAGGATTTTCACTTGTTGCATCTGTGTACAGGTCTAGTGAAAACAGTATGGAGATAATTTCCTGACAAAACCTAAAAAACAAAAAAGGACATTTTTTGCAAATATCCCAGGAATTAATAACAAAAAAGGTTGTTTTGTAAATAAAAAACACAAATAACACATGAATGCATTTCTTTTTGTAAATACAAAAACTGTATTTAGAAAACCAATACATGTTTCACTTTAAACATAGATTGACTTATAGCGCCACCTGCTGTATCAGAAAGTGAATTACTACATTTCTGTGAGAAAGTCCTCAGCACAAGTAGAGTGGTAAGGTTGTGCTAACAACACAAGTAATATTTATGTACTTGTAAAACATGCTGTATCTGTGAAATCGGTTCTGAATCAGCAACCAAAATGCATTTGATTGACAATGGTGTTTTTTATATGCATACCACAGTGTTAGTTATTGAATCATATGTCTTTTTATGTTAAGTTTTGGCAGGAAATTAACTCAATATGTCAGAATCTGTATGTAATTTTGTCCTTTGATGTGACAGCTGATGTTCTTGAGATGTCTTCGACTAAGATATCTTGTCAACTCTCACTGACAGGACCGCATCGTGTCTATGACACTGGACAAGGAATATGATGTTGCAGTGCAAGCCATTAAACTTCTGACACTTGTCTTGCAGTGAGTAACCTCCTCTCTATAAAAGATCACAGTCTTCTAGAAAAGATGTGGATTGAGATTTATACATATATAATATATGTATATCTATATATTTGCTCTGACATTTAAAGCACTATGATACCTGTGCAGGGTTATGCATCTAGTTGATACTAGAACGGTGGAAAGTTTATTTTGTGCTCATTGAAAAACTTGAGTTTATTGGTTTGCGACAGCACAAGTAGTTTGGAAGATAGTCCTGGTGTTTGCATATTTATACTTTCCACGTCTTACAATTACAAATGTCTTTTTTAAGAATTAGTTTAGAAACAAATTTCGGTCCTATTCAAAACTGATTATTTCACTGTCTGAAAATAACGTATCACTAACAATGTCTGCATTTCACCTAACAGGACGAGTGATGAGGTCCTGACTGCAGAGGACTGTGAGAGTGTGTATCACCTGGTTTACTCAGCACATCGACCCATCGCTGTTTCAGCAGGAGAATTTCTGTTTAAGAAGTAGGTGTTGGCATCATTTATATCACCACAACATTTATTTAAGTCACCTGATGATTTGAACGTGAGTGCAATTAAAATCTGTTAATATAGGACTCATGGTCATCGTGTTCGTCCCACCCCAGAGCAATTTAGTCATTTGTTTCACCTGCCCTCACCAGGCGTTTTGAACAGCCTGTATTTTATGGATTGCAGACTCTTCAGCCATCGGGGTCCAGAGGAAGAGGGATTACCGAGGAGGGGCAGACAGAGCCTTAATGGCAGCCTTATCAAGACCACTGTCTTCTTCTTCTTGGAAAGCGAGGTACATCGGCTTCTGAGTCTCACTTCTTAATGGAAATTCCATATCAGCAATAGTTAATCCAATTATAAGTGTAAAGTATTTCAGTTTCGGATTAGAAAGTTGAGGTTGCTTTTAAATTTGTAATAATGTTTTTCTGAAACTTGATGGTAGGAGACAAATCTGACTTGTTTCAGTTTACTGTATCCTGTGTACTCTTTGTTATTAAACCATTTGATGTTAACAGCTTCATGAACATGGAGCCTACCTGGTGGATAGTCTGTGGGAGTGTGGGTCTGAGCTTTTGAAGGACTGGGAGACCATGATCAGCCTGCTGTTGGATGAGCCCGTGCCAGGAGAGGAGGGTAAGGAACCATTCTTTCAGACTGGCTCAGCTTTTCACGCACAGTGGGAGGAACCTTTTATGGAAAGGCGTCATTTTATATTTTTCTTTGATTATTATTTCATTTGGTCGGAAAAGTCTAATGTCTGTATCTTTGTGTGATTTCAGCTCTGACTGACAGGCAGGAAACGGCCCTGGTGGAGATCATGCTCTGTGCCATTCGGCAGGCTTGTGAATGCCACCCTCCTATCGGCAGGGGCACAGGGAGGAGGGTAAGAATCTGTTGTCATGTTTGACATCTCAGAGCATTGATCAACTTTCCTCTTTGAATGATTTCATTTTCTTAAAGTGGTTGGTTATTGTTTTTGCATGTAAAAGGTCCTGACTGCAAAAGAGAAGAAAACTCAGCTGGATGATCGGACGCGGACCACAGAGATGTTCGCTGTTGCTTTACCGCTGTTATTGGCTAAGGTGATTACTTTGTTTCTGAACTAAAGCCAACTTGCAGTTGACTTGTGTATTTGAAGGTTTAATTTTTCCTACTTTGTCTTTTCTCGTCATAGTACTGTGTTGATATTGATAAGGTGACCAGTCTGCTACAAATACCAAAGTACTTTGATCTTGACATCTACACCACCGGTCGATTAGAAAAGGTTGGTCAATTTTTACATTTGTCATACTTGTTCAATGTGAAAATTCTACACAGTGCCAGTGAAACAATGTTCTGTGTTTTCATTAAGCATTTGGACGCCTTGTTGCGGCAAATCTGGGAGGTCTTAGATAAGCACACAGACACTGAGGTCCTGGAGGCCTGCTCTACCACCTACCACCATCTCTGCAATGAAGAGTTCACCATCTACAACCGTGTGGACATTGCTCGCTCACAGCTTCTCGACGAGCTTGTAGATAAATTCAACAGACTCCTGGAGGACTTCCTGTTAGAGGTGGGTGCTGCAAGATGTTTCTCCAAAAGGATTGTTTGAGTGTAAGGATGTCTCCAGTATTTCTCTAACTCTACGCTATTTTCCCATGTGATGGGGTTGAAATGCTGTCAAACACTAAACAAATCCATCTGAGCGTAGCTGGCAAAGATTCATTGTTGCAGCCACATTGTGGTTGCCGGGATTCTCGCTCAATATTGGACTGATTTAAAAAAATGTCGGTCTCTATCAATCATTTCCAAGCTTCTGAAAACCGGGTGCAGTTTGAAAACTACTGGAATTTTCTTCTGAACAAGAGAATAGACAAGGGCGAATGTTCAAGATTTCATGGGTTTGATTTCCTCCGTCAGGGTGAAGAACCAGATGATGATGATGCCTATCAGGTTCTCTCCACACTAAAGAAGATCACTGCTTTTCACAAGTAAAGATTTCAATATTTTGTCACTTTTCAAAGAACCAGTAATGTGATTTTATTGTTGACCCCTACACAGTAAGATATGAATAGGGGCACTTGAATGAATATAGATTTTATTACGTATGTATCTAGTTTCACTTTCTCTTTTTCCTGCTGCCAGTGCACATGACTTGTCCAAGTGGGATCTTTTCGCCAGCAACTACAGGCTTCTCAACACAGGTCTGCAGAACGGGGATATGCCTGAACAGGTATCACAGCCCCCAAGATAAAGTCAAATTTTGACAGTAACATTCACGAAATGCTAAATCCACTATTTCAATGCCTGTGTAGAACATCATAGCTAATCTGATCTGCTTGATTTTCTTCCCTGCAGATTGTGATTCATGCATTGCAGTGCACGCATTACATCATCCTGTGGCATCTAGCGAAAGTTTCAGGTGGCAGTTCATTAAAGGTATGTTACGTATGAGTCTCTTTTTTTGGACTGCTGAACCACTATTTTCAAATTCATATGAATGCATTAATACCTCTGACAATCTGTGTCTTTTTAAGGAGAGATCATAAGTGACTGTTTTAACTGAACATTGACTCCTTTCAGGGCGACATGGTGACCCTGAGAAAGGAAATGAGAGCTTTCTGCCTGATGTGCCAGCGTTACCTAAACAGCATCAACAACGCAGTCAAAGAGCAGGTGGGATTATGGCGACTAAGCTGATATGTTCTTCCTTCCTTACATGGCAATTCTTCACTGCAACTGAAGAAATTGTTATTTTCAGAAATGCTGAAGCGTTGTGTTCTTTCCAGGCCTTCACCACACTATGTGATTTGCTGTTGATCTTCAGTCACCAAATTATGTCTTCAGGCCGCGAACAACTCGAGCCTCTGGTTTACACACCAGACTCCTCGTTGCAGGTAGATCTGCTCAACTTCATCCTGGATCATGTTTTCATTGACCAAGATGATGACGGCAGCACAGGTGAGACACAATCATCCTTCTTGTGCTACTCAAAGTTACTCACTATTAATGACGAACTAATATTGGTATTATTTTGTTATTAACAGATGGGCAGCAAGATGATGAAGCCAGTAAAATAGAAGCTCTGCACAAGCGAAGGAACCTACTTTCTGCCTATTGTAAATTAATCATTTACAATGTTGTGGAAATGAACACCGGAGCAGATATATTTAAACAGTATATGAGGGTAAGTTTAGACCCTAGAATTTTGTATAAATTAGAAGGAATCCTTTCAGCTGTTCTCTTCTTGCTAACAGTCTTGCTTCCATTTCTTCTTAGTATTACAACGACTATGGAGACATCATCAAGGAAACAATGAGCAAAACAAGACAAATCGACAAAGTGCAATGTGCCAAAACACTCGTTTTGAGCCTGCAAAGGGTAAGATTCTTAATGGAAGCTTAAAAAGTCTGTTAAAAGGTGACATTATTTAGTCTAGAATTGAGACCTCTTTGACTGTGAAACAATGTTAAAAATGTGTATTTCTTTGTTTTCTCCTGCAGTTATTCAATGAGATGTTGTCTGAACTTGGCTTCACTATTGACCGCTCAACGTCAGCCTTCTGTGGCATAAAAGAGCTTGCCCGACGCTTCTCCTTGACTTTTGGCTTGGATCAGGTGAAGACTAGGGAGGCGATAGCTATGTTACATAAGTAAGTAGTTTTTTTGAGCCAAGACTTTATGTTACTGCCTGATGTGCCAGCGTTACCAATGACATCTGTGTGTTAATTAGCTCTATTTTCTATTCATTGCTCCCTGTGTATCTTATTTAGGAATGGAATTGAGTTTGCTTTCAAGGAACCTAGTCCCCAAGGAGAGGGGGGTCCCCCCCTAAATCTCGCCTTTTTGGATGTCCTGAGCGAGTTTTCTAGTAAACTACTTCGACAGGACAAAAAAACAGTGTAAGTTCACACAAAATATGTGCAGCTGCTTATGAAATGTATTAATTTGATTTGAGCATGGAATTGATTGACTGTGAAAAGCTTTTAACTGTGATTGTTGTCATTCTGACAGTCACTTGTACCTGGAGAGATTCATGACATTTCAGATGGCCCTGCAGAGAGAGGACTGCTGGCTGCCCCTCATCTCATACAGGAACTCCCTTCAGGCTGGAGGGGATGACGACACCATGTCTGTCATCAGCGGGATAAGCAGTCGAGGGTCCTCCATCAGGAGTAAGAAGTCCAAGTCGGCCACTGTTAACAAAAGGAAATTGCCTGAAGGTAAGCGACGACAGTCCCGCAAAAAGAAAACCTGAATGTTATGGTTGCACTCAACTACAAGGAGTTCTATTATTTGATAAATTATTCTCTCTAGCGGAGGAGAACAGTTGCAGCAGCAGTGATGCGCTTTGGATGAATCGTGAGTTGAATGTGCAGACGCCGGTGATGATGCATTCACCCCACCTCACCTCCCCTGTACTGAGGGATCCAAAGAAGATGAGGCCAGAGGAGAGCTACGCGACTGCATACGCATTTCCAACAGAACAGCAGCCACATCAGCCTGTGCCTCAACAGCATCACCCGCACCATCACCACCAGTCCGCCATCGATTACAAGTACTGAAAGAAATTCTAATTCTAATATTGTACCTTAAAATGACTAGTTGCAGTTTCTGCCGTTGTTTACTGTTTCTTGTGCTTCTTTTGTCAAACTAACAAGATTTGAAATCTTGTTAAATACTGATGAATGTCCCACAGTACCCAGGTTACATGGATGTTGACACAGAGGCAACAAGCCGAGGCGCGTCAGCAGCAAGAGCGGGTTAGCATGCAGTATGCCAAGATGAGGAACCACATGCCTCAAACAATGTATGACGGTTTTCCCCTTAAGAGTACATTCACTAGTACATTCATTCACACACATGTCCATTTGTGGCACTGATAAGTTTCCATGTGTACTCTTCAGTCGTCGAGGCTCTGGCCTCATGGAGGATGACGAGGAGCCAATTGTGGAGGATGTGATGATGTCATCAGAGGACCGTTTGGAAGACATCAACGAGGGCATGGATTTTGAGACAATGGACATTGATCTGGTAAATGAATCTAGATTACATTTACCAAATTCATTATTCCAACTAAGGGGTTTCCTTGGTGAATGTTTATGAATGTCAAGAGCTCTACAGCCACATTTTACTTAACCACCACGAGCAATTTGCTGCCCCTTTTATCTTTTATTTTCATTCCATAGTTGTCACATTATTCTGACTGTGTTGTTTTCCAGCCTGCATCAAAGAATCGCAGAGAAAGAACAGAACTAAAGCCAGACTACTTTGATCCATCTTCCATCATGGATGATTCGGTAAGTGTTTCCACCCTGTGCAGCACCTTTTACGTAATATTTTTTTCTTCAGTTGTATACTTTTAGATACGACATTTAGCGATGAACTGAAACAACGGGTGCGATTGGTTCCGTTTGGATGTTTGTACGCCTGTTATACAGTTCTACAGTTTTCTCTCTTTCACTCTTTATTTATGGAGGATTATGAACACAATGTGTTATTAGTGAAGCAGATATTACTGTATGCTACAGCATTATTCCACTTAAAAGGATTATCAAATACTCAAAATTCTCTTGGATTTGAATGATTAAACATTTGTAGCGTTCTCCATCATAGAGGACACCAGTTGAAGTCCAATTGATATCACCGGAGTGGTATAGCATGATAATAACGAATATAAATACTTTACATACTAAAACTGAAATTGAAATTATTTTGGGTGGATGCTGTACTCTTGAAACAAGTAGTCAACTTCTATTTTGTTATCTGAAGAAAGAAGAATACAGTTTTCATAGTCTTAAATGTATGCATGTTTACACAACAACCTGTCCCAAAATGTGTTATAAGGGTAACACTGTTTCATACTATTGTTTTTCTTAGTTTTAAGATTATAGATTTGTAATATGTCTAAAATACTTTTTGTTTTGCCTTTAGGTTCTTAATGTGTCCATGTTTTAGCACGAATTTGGTGCATCGTGGGCCATGTGATACCAAAATTGGATGATTAGATGGATGACTGATCAGAAGAGAGTGATATGGACTACTATAAATGCTTTTTGAGACACCGATATTTGCCTCTACAAGACTGCGCTAAAACGTAGAGGGAATGATTGAATTAGAATTTCTTTCTGTTATTTTCAACCACCAGACTTTTGTCACAGTGCAGGAGAAATGCTGGTTTCTGTCAACATGTTAACCTGTTTGTGTTAATGAGAGTGCCAGTACTGTATGTACTTGTGTGGCAGGTGAGGGGGGAATAATATACTGAAATTCAATTAACGTATACCTTTAATCTTTTTCATTCAGTAGACAAAGACGGTCTCTTGTAAATACATAGAAGCCAATATATGGGGGGTGGCACAATTTCTTGAACACCAGCAGATCATATAGTAGCCCTGAGAAAATCTTACCTTTATGATGCATAGCAGTTAATTAACACTAAATGACACTGCAGTTTAACACAGAGGAGATATCCTCCGAATTGATCGTAGACGGAACTCAACACCTCTCTGATCTAAACAGAAATTGAACGTAAGCTTGATAAAGGTGGCATGCATTACAAGGCTATTGAATTGGACGGCTTTATATTTGAAAGGTGTCAATGACGTTGTGTCCACCTGCTGTACTTTTAAAATGTAAATTTTGGCATGGCATGTAGCCATATATCGAAACATGTAAACAGTAAAGCATAATTTGAACTGGTGTCTCATACTGTTCAAAGGCCTTGCCAAAAATAATATATGGCATTCTCAGATTTCTTTGTGATGGTATTTTTTAGAAATGTATGTGTACTGCTTTTATACCTTATAGATTACTTTGATTTATAGATATTTTGTAATGACAATCAATTGTAAATTAAGGGTTTCTAATCATGTTATTTCACATAGATAAAATAATCCTTTTTAATGGAAATTATTATGTTCCTATAGATTTGGCCAGATGTTTGTATTTTCTGTTCATTTCTCTAGAACGAATGGGTGAAAAGTTAATACATTGCCAAATTTGTCGTAATTTGACAAACTGATGGCTAAACTTCAAATTATATTTTAATATTGGCGCATTCACAGTCTCATACAGAGAAATCTGACTCCTGTTTAAAGATGGAATCTCTCCTACTTTGTAGCTACTTTACTCCACTTTATCATATCTAATAATATCTAATAACAAAGACATGTTATAATTGCAATGTTTAAAAGAAAGGACTTGAAAATGGTTGAGAAGAGTTTGTTGTTTCCTGTTTTCTTTCCAGTTTTCAAGTGTGCAGAGGGTTTTTTTTTTCAAACAGCCAATTTATTTGGTGATCACTGTTGCGTGTATAAGAATTATAGAATTATTCCAAATTACAAAGTTTTAGAATTATTTAGCCAAGTATCATAGTATCAGAATTGTATATTATACATAATATATTGTGAATAGGTACTCATTTATATTTGCAGGTTCTGTTTGCTTGGAATTTTAGTGAAAGGTTAAAGAAATAGAATGTAACTATTTGTTGTTAACCTACCAATTGGCAAGTATACATACATTGTTCTGTTTGTCTTGGATTGTTGTGACATTTCTTTACCTCTGTATTGGCTTGGTGGACAGATTTGAATTGTGTGGAAAAAGATATATTCATGCTTTTAGAAACAAATCCCTAATATCCTCTGACTCGGACTATCACCTGGAAAAACAAATCATATGGTTTTTACAATATACATACTAACTATTCATGTTAGGCAGATGAGAATCTTAGAATTGCCTGCAGATTTAACAATTTGTCTCGTTTCTGTTTGCATTGAACTGCTGAAAATGTGCATACATCTGTATGTTTAAACATATTTAAATATTTGTGAATATTAAATTTGTGTTTTTATTCTATTTACATAGTTTCCATTGCATTCTTAACTATGTGTTTTCATTCAGAGATATAACATGCCAATAAAACACCTTTCAAATGTCAAATATTTCAAATATTTAACTTATTTCATATAAATATCCGACTTCACATGCACACACATTCAACAAATTATCGGTAACGGCAGTTTTAACACCTCTCACACGACTGGCGCTAATCTGATATGTTTTATTAAAAACATTGAAATAATGTTTAGCACAGTAAATTATGACGTGCACAAGTTTTTATTTTGCTTAATTTTCATTTCACAGCGGTTTAAATGAACAGGGCACCAAGGTAAGTCTTCAGATGTACCCAGATGTAACATTACCGCGCATAGGCACACCGCCCTGAGCCTTTGTGAGAGACAGCCCTTAGTGTCCCACCATGCAACAGTGAGCTAACGCTATCTGCAGTAGCTTTCCACATTTGACCCTGTGTGTGCCATGATCAACTAGACATCCGGGCTGTGTATGGAAGATGGCGACACTTATCCTCCCTGGTGAATGGATCAAAAACTGGGAAAGATCAGGAAAACACGAGTTGTGAGTCAATTTAACTTCCACACAGTGTTAGAGGCTGGACTGCTTTAAAAGTTGTCGATTTAAATAGCTAATAGGCACGGAGCTAACTCTACAGTAAAGGCCATTCTTTCAAGTAGGGCTAACATGAGCAGTAACGCAAGCTAGCTTAGAAACAGTTGAAGTAGCCAGTTACTGGCCCCGCTACTTAACTATAGAAAAATGCTGTACGAGTTATTGGTGTTTAGTATTGAACGAAACTGATGTTTAGTGGTGTTAGCGTTACTTAAACTTGACAAGTGGTACCCAACGTTACTAACGTGCTAGAAATTATCCACTATGTACACCCTTCGTGAATTTGTAAACACGACGGTTATAAAAGCTACGCTACTTAGCATCCATGTAGCTCACGCTCTGGCTTCACCGATATCGTAACGTTATTTGTCGAAATAGGTGTAATTTATGCCAAAGTTTAAGCAATTCGACAATGCTGACTGATCACAATAAATTGAACAATGATGGCAAATATTGTTATTCTCTAGCGCTGA
>CAAKHC010002709.1:0-21636 GCA_901007825.1 Macroramphosus scolopax | reverse complement strand
TTCACCTACAGTGTTAGCTGCAGTTAGTCTTTGTAGGCCTTGCTTAAGTTACAACAGGCCTTCACTGGGGTGCATCAACACAGCCTACTCCCCCCTTTTGTCGTTTAGGTTTGTTGTACGATTTACTATAGCTCATAGCAATTTGAAAACATTTCTAAAGACAGTTGCAGTATACGTCTGGTAAAATATTCCCAGAAGGCAATAGGTTATTTCTCTAAATGATGCTTCTCTCTTTCTGCTGTTCTATTTATACATGCAACTGCAGGTACACATCTCAGAGTTCAGATGCTCTTAGAAAAAAAAATATCTCCTTTCACACAAATCAGCTCATTGGATGATTTACAGAGAATGCATGTTTGGGCAGCACAGTGATCACTAAATCTTTTAGGTAGAGAGCCTATGTTAATGGCCCCATGTTAGCAAGACCAATTCTAAGAGCTGAATTGGTACATTATTATTACATAATCACAATTTTTGGTTAACCCTCTTTTTTTAACAAGATGGTTATTTTACTGTGGACATTTAGTTGTGCTTATTTGTGTGAGTAAAATGATGGAATTCACCACCAGTAAGAGAGTCAAGGGTGGTAAGTTGATTTAGTGCTGTACTTTTTAGCTTTAAGAAATGAAAATGACCTGTCAACCCCTAATGTAAATATCATACAGCGTGGTTGAGATCTTACCAACCTCAGGCTGCTGTTGAGCAACTACCACTTGGGATAAAAGAACATAGATACACATAAATATCAGAAGATTGCATTTTGCGATTCTCAAATATACTATAGATTTTCGTTCAATAGTTTGCATGCAAAGATTTGTGTCAATGTTTTATTTTGTGTTGCGTTTAAACCTCTGACTGTAAGATCGATATTTTGACTCTTCCACAGATCACGTGAACATAAAGGCAATAAACACACAGGCCTAGGGTGCACTGCGAGCAGACTTGTGTAAACCTGGGTTAACTTTCAGCTGATGGCTTAATGAAGAGAATTAGATCATATCCTTTTGTGTACAGAGTTGTCAAGCTAATATTGGCTTCAACCATAATGAAAGGAGGAAGGAGTTTTTCATTAGCAACGCCCTTTGCAAAACCTGACATGCCAACTATTTGACAAGTCAAATAGTTGGGGAACACGACAAATCTGAGAGCGCTTAACAAGAAACTATTGTACATGTACAGCTAATGGCTATAATACAATGAATGAATTCCTTGATATACAATAGTGGCATGTCGAAGCAACTCTTGGCTGAATTGATAGATTTTAGCACCCTTGTTAGAAATTTACTAAATCAGTTCACGCAGGAACAAGATCACAGACCAAAGTTGCCACCAAACCCAACTCGTACAACCAAAATAACTGGGTCAATACTTTATTTTATTTGCAAAGATATCAGTGGTAATGTCAATGGTGCAACAAATGAAGACATCAAAAGTATGTTGAATAGAATTTAGCCTTGTTACACATTAACATGAACCAGCCGGCAGCACATCACTGCCATAGCTGTGCCCAAGTTGTGCAGTGAGGTAAAAACAAGGGTGCTGGAGACACACGACTGAGCTTAGGGAGTTGCTTTGACATGCAACACTTTGATATTGAGAAATCCACCCATTTAACATTTGTTGTTCGCTGTAAATCATCAGAATGCTGTCTTGACAAGTATTTTATCAGCTGTTCAGAGCAACGTTAACAAAGCGTCCTTCTTGCATTTCTGGCAAAACTGTCCACTGTTTTCACTGTAGGGACACCGTAATTGAAACAACTGTTGTAGTATACCCTGGCTTGAGCATGGGCATTATCCAATATCAACATATATGACACTCTATGTGTATGTATCGCATAGTGGTTTTGTTGGCCATGCCCAACCCTATTCTAATCAGGGCCTTAGCCTGATTGAGCAAGTTAATAGGTGGAAAAGGCAGTCTTACAGGAGTCTACATAAGACAGCCTAATAACTAGTTATTTTCACTGGTGTGTGCAAAATATACATCAGTTGGTGTGGTCTAGTGCACTGAACTTTATGTTTTTATGGAAAAGAAGGAGGTGGCACGGAGTGATTGATAACGCTGCCTTTGTCGACACTTTTTTTTTCATTGCTAATTGAGTTGTCACCCTCGAGCTTGTCTTAAGTTCCGTCAGTCAGGGAAAATGCTGATTCCGGAGTAGTCTCCTTGCCGTTTTGAAATAGTTTTTATAGTTGGAAAGAATGTCACCCTTCCTGCTGTAGCAACCGGCAGATGTCTGTTGTTTTTAGGAGGCGCTGGAAAGCGATGTGACCAGGCATGAAAGTTTATCAATAGTCTCCGCCAATTCACTTTTTTATTAGTTGCTTCACGGTAGCATCTTCATAATACAACGCCAAAAGAAACTGAACACGTATCTCATTTGAAAGTGTTTTCTGTAATGTTATCCAGCACCATTAACAGTTGTACTGCCCGGCTTGAAAACTATTAATAGTCGATTATCTTCGTTGCTTGTCGTTTGTTCTTGTTGATTTGTTCTGATTGTGTCATTGGACATGTGGTTAGGCAATTCTAACGACTACTAGACTCCTAAATGGGCTTAAATGTCTCCCTGCTTCCATGACAATGGTATTAGTTTTCTAGGGCACCATAGGAAGATATTGGACAGAGCAACCACACTTAACACTATATAAATCACAGGTTGGAAACCCCCAACTGCAGGTGATTTTGTGTCATTGTGGGTTTATTTTCTGAAGGCCACTGTGGTGGGTAAACAACACATAATGTACAAAAAGTAATGTAATTTGACGATTTGAGCACTGATAACTAACTAAAGACAATGGTTAAAGTCAAGTAGCCTCCCCTCTCATCTCTCTTTTTTCCCTCCCATCGGGGTTCTTGTGCCTCTGTCACTGCTCAGTGTGATAGCACCCCTCTGTGAGCAGTGCTGCGTCCGTGCTTCTCCCTGTGTCCATTGGCCTTGGTGCAAGTGGAGTCTCTGGGTTGTAAAGGATTAATTTCCAACATCAGAGTTTAATTATTTACAGGATTAGATAAAACAGCTTATTTGCTTAAATAGTCATTCTTTAATATTGAAGGTCTTTGAATGCAGTTTAACACTTGCTGTTAAATGAAAAGCTGGGCAGTAAACACAATGAGTGGTTGGTAGAATTTGGAATCCACCGGCCAGGATGTTTGATCCAACCCTGCGAGTTTTCATAAAACGTATGGGAACAAAATAGGCGTCAGTCTGAAATGTGGAAAAATTAGCAAAAGACACATTTTTAGATCTGTGCTGAATGTACACATTAACAAACACTACTTATTATTGTTAGTTATTTTGCTTGTATCTTCTGTCACAACACTTACATTTTTGTGATGGCCTAGTTCAATTTTCATATGTGGGATATAGTTGATTAACATCTTAGCAATGATGAATTGACCAGTACTTTCTATTTCCTTCATAGTGTACAACTCTGCAAAGATCTTACAGAGAAAATAGACCATGGAAGTCGGATTAAAGGTAAGTTTAAAAATGTCCTCTGTTCCGTGTTTCTTATAGTTAATTAACAGTGTAAATGGTAAAAGGCAGTAACTTTCAAAAGTCAGCATAGCTGTACGAAGACACAGGAAGTAATTCTAATCATAACTCTATGCTCTATATTAGTGATGGTTTTATTGTAATTTAATTCACTTACATTTTGTTACCATGTTTTGTTACTAAAAAAAGGATTACAATGAATCATTCATCATCCTATCGGAGTTATATACATATAATACTGACAGATGCCTTATCATCTCCCCAAAAGTGAAGCCAAAGATGTTCATCGCCCCTTGAGGCTTGTTCCAGTATAGGTCTCCGTATATTATTTGGGCTTCATTTTCGTACAGTAGTAGAAAGTGGAGGTGCTGGTACTGACCATGATATATACAGTATTTGCTCCAAACATACAAAATCTTGAGGAAATCTCCTTTTTATAAACAATTTGGCATTGACCTGCGGCTAGCCCATCCACATCTGTGTAATACAGTGTTAATTCCTAATTATCATGTTTGTTGTTACACAAACACATGCCTGCATTTGATGGATTAACATACAAATTTCCTAACATTATTTATGATTATCTGTTTATAATCTTCATTGGGTATCGCCTTTCACGTCACTCATTCCTGTCTGTAACTTGCGGCTCACATTTATAGCAGTTTTTTCAAGAGTTGAGTTTTGCCAAAGGATCCTCTACATCTCTAAGTATGTATTTAAAGTGGGTGAATACTTAATGCAGTTTTTAGTTTTATATTTGTTCCTAATTCCTCACAATTTGCAGATATTTGTTTTTGTCTTTAATGTAAGTCTTTTCTAGTTTGTTGACCTTTTAGATGATCTGTGTCTTGTCTGTTTCCCTGTCCAGATATACAGGCCGCCTTATATGAGCTCTGCTGGCAAGTTGTACAGGGAAACCTGAAGTTGGATCTTGTCGCAAGTGTTCTTGGAGACATGATGGTACAAGATTTTGTTTTTCAAGAAATGGACCCAAGTAAATCACCCAAAGTGTTTTTCTCCAGATTAAACATTGTCAGTTCTGTTTTGTTTTGCTTTCAGGAACTCAGAGATGACATGCCATCAATTTTAGCAGATGTCTTCAGTATACTAGGTAATGTTTGCTTTTCTTTTCATTCTTTATACTTAATTTATGTTCTATAAAGTACTGCATTCAAAGTGTGTAATATTTATCATAATAGTGGTTTACGTAGTTGTTTGTTAACATTGCATATTGTCATTTTTTCACAGATTTAGAGACTGTTGCACTGGAAGAAAAAAACAAACGGGACCATTACACACAATTAGTGGGAGCATGTTTGGTAAGAGCAGTATTACTTTATTTATATATATATTTTCATATTGATCACAGAATAAATGATTATTTCATGAACTTCAGACTTAAATACAATACAATACAAACACTGCACAAAGAAATATATTTGCATCTGCAAAGTATGAGAGCTTAATAGACCCTTTTGCTGAAGTTACACACTGAAGAAGGTGTCCTTGTACTGAAAATGGGTTTTGGGGCTGGTACTTGCCCACTTTGGATGAAACTTAAACTTTGGCTAATAATTCTTGAGTTTTTGACCGGTTGTGATACCCTGGCCAATAATAAAACACTAAATACGGATTAATTTACTTGTCCTTTCTTTCCCAGATTTTTGTTCCAGAGGCTATCCTGAAAGAGCGTCTGGATCCAGAAACACTTGAATCTCTTGGACTTATAAAACAAGCCCATCAGTTCAATCAGAAGATTGTAAAAATCAAGACCAAACTATTGTAAGTAGAGCACACTTGTATAGAGATGTAGACATAAATACATTTTTTGTATTGTATGTAATAACTAAACTTCATTATGCATATTCAGTTTTTATGTAATATTGTTTCTTCTCAGTTACAAGCAACAGAAGTTCAACTTACTAAGGGAGGAGAATGAAGGCTATGCCAAGCTAATCACCGAGCTTGGCCAAGACTTGTCAGGCAACATCACCAGCCATCTTGTCCTGGAAAGCATCAAGTCCCTCATAGGTAACAAACACATTTTATTCACATTGGCTGCATACATGTGGTGCTACTACACACTACAGTACATTGGCTGTTGTCGAAAGCTAGATCTGGTTAGTGAGATCAGCAACCAACAACCATTTTGGAGGACCGATAATTTGTGTGTGCATTTAATGTTAGTGTTGCATCAGAAAATCAGTAATTCATCTTCGAGGATGTGAACCTTGTGTGTGCGTTCTTCAATCCAACATGCAACCTTTTACTGTGCATTGATATCTATATGACCATTCTAAATTAATCCATAAACAGTAACATTTTATGGGATTTTATCAATGTTTTGTCTCAATCTGTTTTTCATGCTTAGTCAACGTGTGGTCAGCTTAATGATGATAACAAATCCCCAAAAATGTTTCTTCATAAGCTTTTTGTACCAACAAAGATCATAAATAAGAAGTTCAGCAGGACTTGCCGTCATTTACCAGAATTGAAAATCCCTCAGAGGTTGTCTGTAGGGCAGAAATATTTGGAAGAAGTTCACCAAAACCCTCTCCTGAAGGGGTCACTCCAAATGCTTTGGAATAACCTATTTGCTGTAATGGAACACTTATCGTTTTGGATTAGTCTTTCATTATCTTATTTGTGTACTGGATATTTTCTTTTCTTTTTGAATCCTCCTGTCTTATGAATTCAGTATATTGACTTGTGTGTGCCCTCCAGAATGTATTTGGTTACTCAGTTCTCCTTTTTTTTCTGCCTACAGGGTGTTTCAATTTAGACCCTAACCGTGTTTTGGACATAATTCTGGAGGTATACGAGAGTCGATCTGACCAAGATGAGTTCTTCCTGTCCCTCATCAAGTCCTACATGTGCGAGCCACTGACTCTCTGCCACATCCTTGGCTTTAAGTTCAAATTCTACCAGGTAAGAACTTCAAATTTAAAAAAGTATAAATAGTTTGTATATTTTATGTCTTTGCCATCTTAAATGTCAGAAACACTCTTACCAAGCAGTCCCAAACAATCTCAAGATTAGAACACAAATCTTATTCAATCGTCAGTCAGATTTTAATGATAATGTTTTGATTTATTTCCTTGTGTTTGTCTTCAGGAACCGAATGAGGAAACCCCAAAGTCACTTTACCACATTGCTGCTGCTCTCCTTCACCATAACCTGATAGAATTGGAAGATCTCTACGTACATGTAAGGAAAAGGAGTTGCTAAAATCTAGCTACTTAGAAATAGATCAACATGTGAACACCCTAATCAAAATATTTTTATTTCATGTAAGGTCAATAGTGGGATTATTGCAATCCATGTAAACACAGTCGCTGATGCATCTCTTTTGTTTCTTCCTCTGTCATTCCAGCTTATGCCACAAGATGTCACCATTGTTGAGGAACATAAACGAGATATTTCAGAGGCCAAGCAGATTGCCCGCAAGCTAGTCATGGTCGTGGTGCCCTCAGAGAAAAGTGAAGACAAGGAAAAGGACAAAGAGAAGGAGGAAGAGAAGAATGAACAGGTATCACAAGAATTTGCTCTGTTATATACCTATTAAATTCCTGGATGCCAAATATTTTCCGTTCCAAAAGAATATCCATCCTAAAAGATGTCAAATTGAATTAAATGTAGTTATAGTTACATTTCTGTCCAAACTGTACTTTATTTGTTATTAACTAATTCATAAATGAATTCAGCTTTTAAAACTTAAGTGATGGATTTTTAACAGCCATCTTTTTTGGGGTGTGACAGACGCTCTCATTCCTTGCTTTCCCTCTGCTCTAATTGCCATATTGAGCGTTGAAGAACTTTGCCATATTTAATTATAAACAGACAGTCATTTGCTGCTCTTCTTTGTGCCCATAGCCACCTGATAACCAGAAGCTTGGTCTGTTGGAAGCACTACTTAGGATTGGAGACTGGCACCACGCCCAGAGTATAATGGACCAGATGCCTTCCTTCTATGCTACTTCTCATAAGGCCATTGCACTGGCCCTCTGCCGGCTTGTGCACCTGACTGTGGAGCCTCTTTACAGAGGGTGCGGATTTTTTCATGTTTCACTTACTGCTCACCAAATACCTCTGATTGCAGTTTGAACTGACCACTTTAACTTGAGCAAAGTTTGAGAAACAAAGTAGGCTCTTAACACATTGGCCTGTTCCTCACAGGGCTGGCATACCAAAAGGGGCAAAGGGGTGTGTGCTGCATCCACTGAGGAACAAGCGGGCGCCTCGACCTGCAGAGAGCTTTGAGGACCTACGCAGGGACACATTCAGCATGCTCTGCTACCTGGGCCCTCACCTAGCCAATGATGCTATTCTCTTTGCCAAGATTGTGCGTCTGGGCAAGGCATTCATGAAGGAGGTACAAGTTGGTAACCACAGTATAACTACATCTGCACTGACTCAGTCTCACTTTGTCTTCTACTCATGTTTGATGTCCTTTAATTCTCAGTACCAAAGTGATGACAGACCGGATGTCAGAGACAAAATGGTTCGTATGAAACAAATTAACTGGCTAATATTTAAGTGAGGAGGGCCACATGTTGTGCTACATTATCTCAATGGTTTGACTTTATTTCTATTGATTATTTGTTCGTTGCAGGAAACACTTTTGAGCTGTTTCCTGAGCATTGCAGACCAGGTGCTACTCCCGTCTCTCTCTCTCATGGAGTGTAATGCGTGCATGTCTGAGGAACTATGGGGTCTCTTCAAACTCTTTCCCTACCGGCACAGGTGAGACACATTCATACAAACAAACTCATATGCGCTTCACTCTCTAGACGATATAAATAGTATACTATGCATAGTACTGTGTAAGTGTGTTGTCAGGTAGTAAACCCCCAGGCAGTGCTCCTGGATGGTGTTTACTAGCTGGCAAGAAAAGGGAAGTACAAATGAGGAAACCCTGTTTTACTCATACCGTACTGTATGGTATGTTCATGTTGAAACAGTTTTGTTTAAGCTTATACTTTGAATTCTAACAGCTCACTGTTAAATTGTCTGTTTTTATTGCTCTTTTTATGGGCTACTCCGCTAATCCGGCCAATGTATTTGAGTTCTTCTTTGCTGTAATTCTATTGTAATTCTGCTTCCCCTATCTATTCTGCAGGTACCGGCTATATGGACAGTGGAAGAATGAGACATATTCCAGCCATCCGCTGCTGGTTAAAGTGAAAGCTCAGACTGTGGAAAGGGCCAAATATATTATGAAGTAAGACACTTTGCAAAGCTTTCTAAACTGTTATTGTCCAAGCACCCACCTCTGTGTACCTTTTTTGCTGGGCCTCAAATGCAAGAAATGAAATGGTGATTGCCAAGCCCTATTCCATTTGTTCATTCATTCAAGTCAAGTATTTAATTCCTCATAATGTTACAAACAGGCTACAGTCTGGTTAACACTTAATCTTAGGGAATTGACCACTCGTGGAGCATAATGAGAGTGAATGACAGTGTTGCAGCTTCAGCCCAATTAGTGGCATTAAGGGTTGACTTCTAGTTGTGTGACGGCTCAACACAGACGGTACGCCGCACAGCATATGGTCCATATTTCATTGTAAGCATGCGTACTTGTGCACTGGTGGGGCTGCGTCACACTGCAATGTGGCAATGCGTACCTATGCAGTAGCCTAATTTAACAATATTCCATTTGCTGTGAGGCTTACAGAAACAACAAACTTTTCTTGGGGCTTTCTTTGCATCTTTTTGTGTTTTTAATCTGCTGTTCCCTGTTCAATGTTTTTTTCCCTGTCTAGGCGGTTGACCAAAGAGAATGTGAAACAATCAGGAAGGCAGATAGGCAAACTAAGCCACAGCAACCCCACCATTCTTTTTGATTATGTAAGTGTACTTTGTTAAAATGTTTATATTTTACTTAGTCTCTGCTATGCAGCACTGTGCTCGTTCCATATAGCACCTGTCCACAGAATTGATTACACCTAGAGCTCTGCTTACAAGTCTTGAATTCATGAATCAACGCACTTGCCAAAACAAATGAGGACGTTGTTGCTTCTGCGGGGACAAACGGGGGGAAAACAATCAGCAATTGTACACTTTTATGAGAGAAAATACAGTGTTCATGCTTTTGCAATCGTTTTATTCTGCGTTTGGATAATCTATGAATAAATAGTCAGAAAATTTTCAACATGACCAAAGTCTTGTGCTATCATATATCCTTTGTCAGATTAGTCCCTGTTCCGTAGTCCTGTGAGGTCCATAGGGTGCAGTACAATGTTCAAGATGTTCAAATTAATGTTAGCAAACGTAGTAATAAAAAGTAAAGGATATTTCTCTACAGTCCATTGTGCTTCATCCTCTCCTCTGTCCTCTTACCAGATGCTGTCTCAGATCCAGTGGTACGACAATCTTATTGTCCCAGTGGTGGACTCCTTGAAATACCTCACATCCCTCAACTATGATGTCTTGGCTTGTATCCTACTATATTGTCTTTATTCAGCCAATCAGCAACAGATCTGGTGTGGCTGTGTGTGGTGGTGTTGACAGTGGGGTATAAATGTCAAGGGGGATTTTTTTCCAGTTTTCTACGTTCTTCTTCTTAACTTTTTCTTTAGATTGCATCATTGAGGCTCTGGCCAATCCTGAGAAGGAGAAGATGAAGCATGACGACACCACCATCTCCTCATGGCTTCAGAGTATGTGTCCTTTCACAGACCTGTAACCTAACAGCCCTCCCATCATTCATTTGGAGGGAAACTCCTGAAAACTCCTGAAAATATTCTAATGGCCTCTTTAGACCTGGCACTGACAAGTGTCCTGAGTGATCTGATGACAAGGGAATATATGTAATTAAAGCTGTGGACACACCCAGGAACATCAATTGCTATCCTCGGTCTAAGCGCAAGTACATACTCAATCGCATGCTAACAGCATCATATTTTTAGACTTATAACACAATCTCTCAACATTTTTAAAAAACATTTTGTGCTGTGCTCCCCAAAGGAGCCATGTGTGAATTTGTACTCTGGGTTTATTTTAATGGGTCTCATCCTATTAAACCATGCCCTCAGATTCACAAACCATGCCCATGGATTTGTAATTAATGTTACACTCTTCAGAGAAGCTGCTAAATGATCATATAGGTTTCGTGGCCATTGTAGATGCATGTGGAGACTAATTCTAATCATTGCTGTGAACTTGCGTACTTGGAGCCATCCACTTCTGATCGGATCATCCAAGACGCATGTTAATACCAAGTCTGAACGGGATCTAACACACACCGGTTTTTCTGTACACCAAGGTCTGGCAAGTCTGTGTGGAGCTGTGTTCAGAAAATACCCAATTGAGTTGGCTGGCCTTCTACAGTATGTCACCAATCAGCTAAAAGCAGGAAAAAGGTAAGTAGCTCCATACAATATAAAATGACTGGTTTATTGGAGTCAAAACGCCATTGTGGTGAAACATTTTCACATTGTAACACTTGTCTCTGTGTGAGCAACAGCAGTTAAGCGACTACACAATACCCTGCAGATTGACTCTTACTGAAAATAACATTAGTAACAACCACTACCCTGCATTTGTTTGAGGATTTATCTTTTCTGTCTCTTTTTAAGGATCACTACCCAAAATGTCACAACAATTGAATTCCAATTTTCACCTCACCTTGTTTGTAAAAAGTAGATGTTTGATTGCAACACTGTTAAAAAGTCGTGCATTAGAACAATATTCTATATTCGATTGTTGCAATCTACTCTCAATTCATAAACGTTAGCGTCTGTTCTACTCCTTTTGCTTCTTTGTTCAGTTTGCCTGGAACTTTGCTTTTTTTCCCACAGTTTTGACCTATTGATCTTGAAAGAGGTGGTGCAGAAAATGGCTGGCATCGAGATCACAGATGAGATGACATCAGAGCAGCTAGAGGCCATGACAGGAGGAGAGCAACTCAAAGCCGAGGTATAGACATCTGCAAGAGTTCTATTATTATCTGGAACAGTGCTGCACCTGCCCTCAGGTCCGTGTTATTTATGGATGTGATTCTGTCTACAGGGCGGCTATTTTGGCCAGATCAGGAACACTAAAAAGTCATCGCAGCGTCTGAAGGATGCGCTGCTTGATCATGAATTGGCACTGCCTCTGTGTCTACTCATGGCCCAGCAACGAAATGGTGTTGTTTTCTTAGAGGGTGGAGAAAAACATCTTAAGCTGGTTGGACACCTCTATGACCAGGTATACACACTCTCTTAATATATTACTCGGAATTATCTTTTTTAGCTCTATAGTGAGTTAAATTGTCCATAAAGTCAAATATTAAATGATAAACAAACTCTGAATTTGACCTGTGAGGCCATTACCCACTAAAATAATTTCACGTTATTCTCCTTTTCATTGCATTTCTGCCTTCATATGCTACGTTACAGATATTGTTATCAAAGCGATTCATTTACTTCGTTGTCTTCCTGCAGTGTCACGACACATTGGTGCAGTTTGGCGGTTTTCTGGCATCCAACCTCAGCACAGAGGACTATATCAAACGAGTTCCCTCCATTGACATCCTTTGTAACCAGTTCCACACTCCACATGATGCTGCTTTCTTCCTGTCTCGTCCAATGTATGCCCATCAGATTTTGGTGAGTTGACAATTGAAGTACTTTTCGTCGTAGAGAGTTTCTGGTCATTGATCAACACAGCAATGCAGCACAGTTTTTTCAGCTGATTCATGTTAAAGCCCTATTCAGACCTGTATTAGCATGTATCCTTGGTGATCAGATCACCATTGGACAGCTCTAAATGCATGCACCCAGGACATGTTGAGGTCACATTGCGTTCTGATCGCTCAGACCATAAACAGAGGTGATCTGGCCCACATTGAAGATACACCATCAATTGGGATCATCTGTATAAGCAGAGGTACCTAATTTAGTTTTTAAATCCCATTAACTGGCATTGTTCACTATGTCTGAAAATGACAGCCCATAGAGCTATATTATGCACTCATCAAACATCCTGGGTGATTTGGTTTGCCTGGAGCATGCCAAGAAATAGACAAATCTGTATTGTTTTTCATCTCTTCTTTGTGTATAAAATTCTGTATTTGAATTTCTGCCAGACAGTGCATTACTGGCTCCCATCATTTAAACAATGCATTTGGTCTTTGCAAAGGAAAATTGTCAAATTATTTGCATAAAGAGCCCAGAAGTGAGATTCAATCCCAACTAGTAACTCAGGTGGAGACTCATTCTAATGTTAGTTGATAATTGATGTACTTGGAGCTGTCCACTTGTGATCGGCTCATCCGAGAAACATGTTAACGCCAGGTCTGAATAGGGCCTAGGTTGATTTATTATGTAGTGTTGTGTAATTCTCTGTTTGTATTTTGAAAATACAAACTAGGGAAAGTTGCTGCAGTTTTTATCAACAGACTGATGTGTGATTGCCTTAAGGCTGGTCTCTGTCGTTGGAAATATTTCAAAAAGGCAGCAAGTCTAGAAAATGTTAGGAAATGTCCTGAAGCTACTGCCACTGAAAGTAACAAAAAATTAGCAGAGTGATACCTTTCAAAACGGGATATATTTTAGATCATGTGTGATATGTTTTGCTATCTGTATACTTTTTCTTCAATGCTGAAAGTTATTTGACCTTGAGACATTTTGGGACCCTTCACTCTGCAATCACAGTCTAGGTACGATGAACTGAAGAAAACAGAGAAGGGGAACCGGCAACAGCAGAAGGTCCAGAAGTATGTGGCGGCCTGTGAACAAATAATGACACCAGTACACGAGGCTGTGGTTTCCCTCCACCCGGACAGGGTCTGGGACGACCTCCGCCCTCAGTTCTACGCCACCTTTTGGTCCCTTACCATGTACGACCTGGCCGTGCCCCATTCTGCCTACGAGCGCGAGGTCAACAAGCTCAAGGCCCAGATAAAGGCCATCGAGGACAACCCTGAAATAGTGAGTTTTTGTTCCACAGCTATAGCTCACCACCCATCATTTTTCACTTGACTTTTGTATTGACATTTCTATAGTACAGCTACAACGATTGCAGCAGTTGAATCTCTTTATATTTTGATAACTAAAGCAACTAATTGAGAGCAGTGCACGACTCAGAGCAATCGGGCACTTTGAATATTGTAGTGGTACTACATTGATTCAGCAATAAAGAAGTGTTAATTAAATCAGTGTGTATTATAGGTTTGTGTCAGTGTGTGTGTGTATATGGTGTGAATATTCTTGTGGTTTCCCTCCAATGTAGCCCTTGAATAAGAAAAAGAAAGAGAAGGAACGCTGCACTGCGCTGCAGGAAAAACTGCAGGAGGAGGAGAAGAAACAGCTAGAGCACGTCCAAAGAGTGCTACACCGCCTCAAACTTGAGAAAGACAACTGGTTGTTGGCCAGTAAGTATTCTAATGCTTATTTCAGTGAAATAAGCATTATATAAGCAATAATAATAATAATATATAATAATATATAATATAATATATATATATAATATAATAATATATAATAATATATAATAAATAATAATAATAATAAGAAATAAGCAAAATACCTAGTTCTCCCTGATATGTGGGCATACATGTCTGACTGCTGATCAGCTGTATCTTTCTCACGTGTGATGTTCACACTGACAACGTGTCTGCCCCCAAGCTGTTGCAGCCAGCTCTCCTCTGTCAACATGGATTTTGCCTTTGATAAGGAAGATCAATAATAGAATATTTCGGTTCATTTCACTGTAACCTCTGTTAGTACTTAGTGTAGACAAGTTAAAGAAGCGTGAAGGGTTTTAACTTGTAAACAGAAAGCACTCTGACCCTCATTCAGGGAGACGGAGGGATGGGGAAATAATCTTTTGTTTGATGACTGATCTGTCTTGGTTATTAATACAACTCAACATTTTTCCGGACAGAATCCACAAAGAACGAGACCATAACGAAGTTCCTGCAGCTCTGCTTGTTTCCTCGCTGCATTTTCTCCTCCATCGATGCTGTGTACTGTGCCCGGTTTGTTGAGCTGGTTCACCAGCAAAAGACACCAAACTTCTGCACTCTCCTGTGCTACGACAGGGTAAGACACTGCTTTACATATATACTCAGACAAATAATGTGATAATGAACAGGGATAATGCAGACTCTATTAGACCTCTTTGCAGAGCATAATTTAGTAGTATAAAAGCATTTAGGTATCTAGCAAAGCTCAAGAACACTTTTAACATTGAGCTTTGTTTAAAAAAACACTTCAATGTGCCCTGCAGGTGTTCTCAGCCATCATTTACACCGTGGCCAGCTGTACAGAGAATGAGTCTCACCGCTACGGACGCTTCCTCTGCTGCATGCTGGAGACCGTCACCCGCTGGCATAGCGACCGTGCAGTCTATGAGAAGGTCTCTTGTTGAAGTTCTGCTAGTCTTCACCTACATTTCTTGATGTAAGATGAACTGGGAATGAATCTGTGTCTTCAATTATTGTGTGGTCACAGGAATGTGGCAATTACCCTGGATTCCTGACCATCTTTAGAGCCACAGGCTTCGATGGAGGGAACAAAGCAGATCAGCTTGATTATGAGAACTTCAGGCATGTGGTGCACAAATGGCATTACATGTTGACAAAAGTGAGCTGTTTATATTCATTTTTAATTATTATTTTTCAATTCTGTCCTGATAAAGTCCAGAGTATAATAATGTCCTCTGTCTCTGTCCAGGCTTCAGTTCACTGCCTGGAAACGGGGGATTACACCCACATTCGGAACATCCTCATCGTGCTTACCAAGATCCTGCCCTGCTACCCCAAGGTTCTGAACCTGGGCCAAGCGCTGGAGTGCCGTGTCCACAAGATCTGCCTTGAGGAGAAGGACAAGAGGCCAGACCTCTATGCCTTAGCAATGGGGTAACACAGCATTCTGTGCTGATCAGCTCACACCGAGCATTCAGTTAACTAATGTGATGAGTGGTGCTTATAACTTGGGGAGATTGGGTATTGAAAAATAATGTGCATTATTTCATCTGATTTTGTGAGTAGGCATGTCCCAATCACGTTTTTGGCCCTGGTCCTTTAATACTCAGCTATGCAGATACCATGTTCAATTAGATATTTAAATATTGATTGAATATGTATATGTGCCATTGAAATAACAGCTTAACAAACTATCCATTGCAGCTGGTTTACCAATCACTACTTGATCAAAATACTCTAGGTTGTGGTTAAGAATATTCAGCCCATAATATTTTCTAATATGAATATTGTTTTAATTTGAGAATGTATCTTGAGGTGACGCCATCCACTAAAGTGTAGACGTGTCGCTCTGTTCTTTCTTGGACCTGTGATATTTTGCCTTCATTGTTGTTCCGTGGGAGGAAGTGGAGGAGCTGTCCCTGATATATACAGTCTGATTGGAACAATAGAAATCATAACTGAAATAACATCTCAATAACTAACTAACTAACATCTCAATTTCAATCATGGCCTGTCATGAAGTTACTTCCAGAATTATTTTTTTTCCGTTGTGTGACCTCAAAGTTTTATGAGTTCTTATCTCTGCCATGTGCAAATCCTTTATGGATCTTGCAGTTACTCAGGTCGGTTGAAAAGCCAGAAGGTGCACATGGTCCCTGAGAATGAGTTCCACCATAAGGAGCAACCAGCACGCAGTGCCACTCCTGCCAATCAGCAGAACGGCCCTGGCAGCACAGGCAAGCCCACCACCGCCACGAGCAAGACCGAGGAGGGGACACTGGAAGATGGTGGTGAGTAGTAACAAACATGGCGTGAATGTTTGAGATGCAGGCCTTGACAATTAATCTGGGTTCAGAAGTAAGGAACTGTATGCACTTTACTGCTGTTTGACCTTTATTGGATTTAACTTTCATGTAGTTTTATCTGCTGTTTCAAAACTATTGAGTCACTCTGTTTCAGATTTGTATTTTATTCTCACCAGATAAACATTTAAATACTTGGCTGGGTTCTGCTGTGCACCTGCTACTCTCCCCTGTACAGCATTTGGTTAGATAATAAGCAGCATTAATAGGATGACTGTGATAAAACTTGGATTGGGACTCTTTTGTGTACACCTGCTATGTTTTCAACAGCATAAAACCATTTCTAAATCTGAATATGCATGCCACTAACATCCATAAATCCTGTGCTCATACAACTCTTGGTTTGGTTTTCTGCAGATCGGGGGAAGGATAAGTCTCAGGGGACCACGAAGACAGTTAACAAAGCCAACAGTGCAGCAGCTAAAGTAACAACCAGCAATGGGAACGGGGCTCTAATCAGGTAAGAATATCCAGAGCTGCTATGACACTGTTGTCTCATAGTGTAGATATTCATTAAAGCGCACCACTATTAGTTATGTCATGTCTACTACACTCTAGTTTGTAGAGCCAGCAAGTCTTGTGATTGAGTATTTCTGAAGGAATATGATACATTGGGATCAGAAACACATTGTATGAAACATTGAACTGAGAGTTTGATAAAGCTGAGATGAATTCTTCATCTTTTCAGCACCAAAGCTGTTAAAGAACGGGACGACAAAGAGAAGAGTGTGAAAGACAAGAAAGAGAAAAAAGACAAGACACCGAGCAGCACTCCTGAGACAAAGGCGGAAAACCGTCGAGATAAGCAGAGAGATGAGAGAGCAGGAAAGGAGGAGCGGGCAGCACGTGAGGGTAAGGAGAAGACACCCAAGGCAGACAGGGAGAAAGTGAAGGCTGAGGAAAAGAGCAGCAAAGACGACAAGACCAAAGCTGGCAACGGGGAACCCATGGAGCCGTCCAGGGAGCGCGATGCCATCAAGGAGTCCAAGAGCAAGGAGAAAGGAGACAGAAGCGCTGTGGCCGGGACCCTCAAGTCACCAGTTCCCAGATCTGAGTCAGCTGAATCCGAGAGGGGTAAGAAGCCTTTCTGGTTGTCTGTTGCACAACTGTGGTCTCTGTACAGCTCATGAAATGTTTAGACTTGACTTGTCAGCCCACGTGGAGGGATGGGGGCTTCACAGCTCAAGTAAATACAAATTTCTCTCTTCTTGTCTCCTAGATCACAAAAGACGAAAGCTCGACAGTCACTCTTCCCCGTCCCACTCTTCGTCTGTTAAGGTTAGTATGGCTTGAGGAAGGCTGTGCCCGTTTCTTCTCTATCTGCCGGAGCGTTCCCTGTGCCGTTGCACATTCCAGCACCCCTGAAGATCACCAAGGAGCGTTGTCGTATATGCAGGCATGGCATCTGGAAATCCCATCCGAATCCATGGGAGTTGGAAAGCATTCCATGGACATCAGCATAATATTTTGCAAAATTGGGAGAAAACTCCTGAAGGACTTAGCAAAGAGAAAATTGTATATATTGAGTATTTTCATATTGAAATATTTATCTATTTTCATATTAATGAAAGCAGTCAGTGTGCCTTGGGAAGAAAACAAATTTTATACGTATTTCTATATTCCTTGTGGATTTTTTTGCTTTTTGAGAAAATATTCACCTGAAGTAAATGGCTTGCCAAATCAAGAATTTTCACCTCATCCATTTTTCACAAGAGTTTCACTACTTGAAATGGTGCCCAAGTTTTTTCCCCATTTTTATGAGCCAAGATTTCCTGGTTAAAGCGATGCAAAGTTTTTTTGCTTTCCCTTCATCGCGCCCAAATCCAGCCGAGAGTAGGATGGTGTTCAGCATATTACTCTACTGAAGGAGCGTCTCTGCTGCGGCTGACTCATCGGTCCATCTTCTATCGCCGTCTGTTAAAACATCCTGCATGCACCCTCCAAGTCCCACGATGTGTCCAGTCAACACGCCATCCCCTACAGCGCTGACCCTACAACTACAGCCATCAGCATCAGCAGTTGTACTACCTCCTGGCAAGCTTTCAATGGGAAATCTGAGCCACCAGCAACTGAGATCGACGGAGAATATGAATGTCCCAGTTTTGATTCAGCTAAAAATGCAGAGGAAAAAAAGCCTGCCCCGACAGAGAGTGAGGGAAAGAATGGGCGAAGCCTGAAACGTCTGGAGTATTGCCCAATCCACTGGAAGCTTGTGATAGGTCTTAAATTTACCCTTCCACCAGAGAAATAGACTCCTGTGTCTAATCCATTCCTGAACTGTAAGTGACAGCGACAGTTACCTATATAGGGATGCAGTCAAGCACAATTGAGTGATTTTTCTTACACACAGAGGCACACACACACACAACACTTAATACAGCACTGGCACTTTAGATGCATTGAATTACCAGCTGCGTTGTAGTTTTATACTATGCTGCCTTATATCGCAGACATCTCTGGAGTAATGGGACTAGCAGTTATTTCATATATGCTCAGGGTTTTTCTATTTTAAGTATTGACATTCCAGATGTTGAGCCTATGAACTCCCCCCTATGTAATAACCTTGTCAAAGCCTTAGTCCTTGAAGGTCAGAGGTCAAGGGAGACGTATGCTGTTGGTCCAGCCAGCCTCGACTCCCCATCCCCCCACCCCTTCTTCCGACTCTCTACTGCTGTCTGACAACCTCCTCCAAACCCCCCACCCCTCCCAGCTCATCTGTCATCTCCATTCATCCCTACAGGACAATAGCAACGAACCCAAGGATTCCGCATCCAAGGTTTGAACTGACTCTGTTACATGTACATGTATTTCTCTTTTTTCTGTTGTCCAATTGCCAAAAATAGAACAGCTGCTGACAGCAAAACAGTTTTACGTGTCTGTGATTGTCTTCATCTGTTCATTTTATGTGGTCTCATAAATCGTGATGAGAAATGTACAGTTAAAATGACTCATTTGTCACCATTGCTAAAGTTGTTCGTAATATTTAAAGCTAAACTTTTTTGACTGCCAGTTATGAGCAACAGAACAAGGTGTTATGGCAAATGTGCCTTGTACCTAATTGCATGTTTATACTTCCAGCAGACTCGTAAAGACATTAGCATTCATAGTAGTGCTGTTTCTGACCACTTGGCCAATAGTCCAAGATTCTGCTTTTTCTTTCCACTAATGTTTGGAGAAAAAACACGTCTCATTACATGTGAGACCCTCTATGTCCAGCATCTGCCCTTTAATTTTTGTGGGACTGGTGTTTGGCGCTGGGAGAGGAGCGTATGGTCAGGTGAAAAACAGCTTCCATACGCGCCTGGAAAACAGGTTAATGACTGTGACGTTTTAGGGTTGTAGGAAGCAGTAAAACAGTTTGACTTGATATTGAGCACTGCAGCTTTGTTTCTTATTTCAAGGAGGGCATTTTGGTAGCAGAAGGGTTTTATCTGTTACTATAAGATGTTGAATATTTAGTGTAAGTGGATTAGACACTTTGAAACTTGTTAAAATAAAAACCTTCATGATGTTACATCTAATTTGTTTCACTAACATGCCCTGTTATGTAAAACAGTGGTCACTGAATATGTTAGGACCACATCCTATGTTAGACGTTCCTTATTCCCAGACCAGAGAGAAAATGTACACTATTAACGAGAAGTAAATTAGTAAATTACATCTCATTCCTACATTTATTGACTCCCTCAGGAGCTTTAAATGGAACAATAAATCATCAGTCCTGTAGACAGTTAAATAAAATGCTGACAAAAATGACAGTCCTAATAATTTGGCAGTGCTGTTTTTAAGCTCATGCCTTTATAACCTTGTGGATTTGGACATAGTTTTAATAAGCTGAGTCCAGTTTAAAGGAGAAGCAGCGCTGCTTCCTGTAACTTAAATGTGTTCAGATCTCTACAGTAATGTAATGAATGAAATGCTGACGAGAATCTGTCAGCTGATCAACCAGAGTTTTGAAACTCCGTTTGAGAAGGTCTGAATGTTGTTTTTAGATTAACACCGGCTAACAAAGAAGAAAACTGTAGTTAATCCTGCTAATGTGGGTAATTTATTTAAAAAAAACATAATCATGAGTCATCACATAACTTACTACATTATGACATCTTTTGGTTTTGGTTTTGTTCATGTAAAATTGTCTGTCCAGCACCACGTCAACTACAATTCAGTAACCCGGTCCAAGAGCAGAGAGAGGGAGCTGGAGAAGAAAGATTCAGAGAACACACAAGGCCGATCCAAAGAGAAGAAGGAAGAAAAGGATCGGAAAGAGAGGAAAAGAGTTAGTATTTCACAAAACCACTGCGTGACAAAGGGTTCCGTAATTTTTGTTTGTTTTCAATAAAGCTGTTTGTCTTTCATTATGGCTGCTCTGCAGTCAGCCAGTGTTTGTTTGTTGGGCTCATCAGAAAGTAGCAACAAGAGGATGATATATTGTTGAATATTGCTAACTCCATTGTACATTCTGTTGTTTGTTTTGTTAGGACCACGCTGTCAATGATCGTGAGGCGAGCCAAGAAACCAAACGTAGAAAGGATGAAAATGGAACCAGTAAGTTTGTAAATCTAAAGCAGCTATCAGCTAAGCTAGTACTGATCAATCTATTAAAAATACAAATGATCGACAAATTCTCGTCTTTCAGATTCCTCCAAAAACAGCAAGAGCACGAGTCCTTCCTGTGACTCCCCACTTTCAGCTGAGAAGGAGAAGGGTAAACGATCCAAATCTTCCAGTAAAGAAAAGGGAGAGTCTGTGAAACCCGAGCGGACTTCCTCCGGAGGCAAAAAGGTCAGCTGTGCTTGTCACCTTGTACCAGTATCCTACTTTCTCCTGGTCTGTTTGTAGAGCACACGACCTTTAAAACTTTTAATCCTGTTTCACTCAAGTATGGAAATCTGAAGTAAAGTTTTCATTGTGCGACTAACAGATGTAGACGTTAATGTTTCCATCACTGCTGATCTGAACAGTTTGAATTCATTTAGTAATTCTTTGTCTTCATGTACTACAGGAGTCACGACACGATAAAGAGAAATCTGAAAAGAAAGAGAAGAGGGACAGCAGCGGAGGAAAGGAAGAGAAAAAGCAATATCCTTAAACTTTGACTGACCCCTCAATCAGACCGATGTGCTCTTTGTATTGTTCAGTGTGAATATTTTTAGCATTTTAAACTGATTACACGTTTCTAAATAGTTGTCTTAAACTTCACTGCTGCTTTCAACCACAGTATGAGCTGATCAGTTTACCTACTTTGTAATCACCACTGACAGATAACTGGGTTTGTTTGGAAATGATGTAAATATTTGTGCACCAGTGTTTCTACACATGTTCACTCAATTCCTTTCTTTTATAAGAGAATTCCCTCTATT
>CAAKHC010002707.1:0-10673 GCA_901007825.1 Macroramphosus scolopax | reverse complement strand
CTTTTTTCATGAATCATAAACTCTAAATATAATTTTATTTCACTTATTTTTGTTTGAAAAAAAAAACATGCCCAAAATGGAATTTATTTGGTCATCATATCAGTATTTTACAGAGCTCCCCCCAAATTTCACAAACCATGTTCCCAGGGGAGCTCATGTCACCACTAGGGCAGCTATAGCTCCCCCTGCTCCCCTCCAGTTCGCACCCTGCACAGCACCTCCTTAAAGACTGTTAGTAAATTTCCGATTTATAATTGGAGTCAATGAGAGAGGCTAGAGCGGAGACCCCCGAGTTAGTGTAGAGAACGAAAAAATGGAACTTTTTTTTGACAGAAAAATTGCTGAAACGGCCATCATTTTGGGTCCTAGGACATATAGACTAAAAAAGATTCGTGCCACATCTATCTAGCTTCATCAAATGTAACCGTGCTGTTCCTTGTTTACTAATCACCTGCGTTGTATTCAGTCTGTGTTTTCTCTTCCTTCTGTGCCAGTTCGTCTTTGTCCTCCGTGTCCAGCGGTCCAGCGTCTCCCTGTGTATTCCTAGTGTGCATTTCAGTGTGGCGGAGCGATTCAGCTTCACTCGTAAGTTCTTTGAAATTGCATTTTCTTGTTGTCAATGTTGTTCAAATTCATTCTTATTAATGACAGTCTCTTCTACAAAGGTGGCGAATGAGCTACACAGTAACCTGTAGTTCATGGGTTTTTAAACGGGACATAATTTCATACATATATAAACAATACAAATGTTGGGATATTTAGTATTTGGATTGAAAACACTGTTGAAGCTCAAGTTCAGGAAAAAAGTTATTCGGGCAGAAAACATCTTTAGTAGGAGGTGTTAAATATGACAAATGTAAATTTCAATTGTGGATCAATCATTTGATTGCAGCATGATTCAGCATTGGCTCATTGAATCAGGTTTTTAAAAGTGTGGAAGCCAACAAACAGACTCCACCCATGCACAGAAAAGTCGAACTTCTATATTTATTTAATTTTTTGTATTTTCTTACAACAAAACAACAGTCATCTGCATATCAGACAGGGAAAGTCCAAACTCAATAGGCAGCAATTAAAATAATACAAAGAACAAAGTAAGCTATAATAAAAGTTTCAAAAGACAACTCTTATACAAAATCATGTTGTCCACTGCCACTCACCCACCTGAGCATAAGACCAACTCTTTCCAATAGACCTACGACAGGCTGCTGAAGAAGCTTGATGCGAAAAGTAAAAGGACAACTGAATACAGAAGACACACAGGTACTGATACTCTGCAAACCACATCCGGGGCATAAATATAAAAATGTAAATGCCTGATAGCATGTTAAGTCTGCTTAATATACCAAATATAACAACTTTTCCCCTTTGGGATCAAATTGTACTGTGAACATTTTTTTTCTACAGTACTTAATGTGTTTGGAATTTATGAGTGATGTCACAAGGAGTCTTGGTCTTGGTACATGTTAACATGGGAATGAAGAATCAATCTTTGTTTCCCAGGATGGGAAGTATGCTCAGTTGGCGTGCTGAACAGTGGAGAAGCATAGTTTGAGGGTGTACGGGTAGGGACCAGCTACAAAGACAGGGAGACAATTGAGAATAGAAAAGCAAAAGTTAGAAACACTTTAGACGATCTGTGGGGACAAAGTCAATCACAAGTATCAGTCTCCAAAAATACCTGCATTCTTCATCTGGTAGTGGTTCAGCATGGCCAGGGCCTCCATGGCATCGTTGATGGACTCCCACTCTAGCAGGCCTGAAGCACTGCGGTCACTTGGCGCTGCACCACCTTGTGATTGGAGGCCAACAGGGGTTAATGGTCACACTTCAAATGTTTACGTTAAAACAGAACTGATACTTTTGTTGAACTTCAATATGTAACACAGTGTCGGTTATTGTTTTCGGCAGCGATGGGTCTACATGTAGACATCTGATGATCGTTTTGCTGTAAGTTCAGTGACTACAAACACAAACAAGAACATAGCATTAACAATCAGAATCAAAACTTACTCTTTCCTGTGAACATTTTGACATTTACAGGGCTCTTCACACTGATCTCCTCACAGATCTGTGAAAAGCAGAACATACATTAGGGACTGCTTGTACAAAATAGCAGCGGATTAGTACTTTTTTTTTATAACAAAATGTGTTAATGTGTGTGTAATCTGTCAATGAGCAAGCACAACACCAGAGAAACCACATTCATTTAAAAGCCTTTCTAACTGTAATTCACCTCTTTACAGACCTGAGAAAAAATCTCTGGCGTGACGTCTGGCTGGGCGTTGAAGAAGTGTAACACATTGCTCGGGTGCTGAATGCGATTTTTGGCTGCCTGTTCCGGTGACGTGAACCGGTTGTTCCTGGAGCCGTGAAAGTCCTTGAAACTGCTCGAGCCGTCGTCCAGCTCATAGCATTGCCCCGGTACAATGGCTTGCTGCTTGGACACACTGCACAGAGGGAAGATAATACATTTTCAAATTAGAAGTTCATTCACAAGTCTGGAGCTCAGCCATTCAACAATAGATTATCTACTAGTTAACCTTTTATTGTAAATAGTAGGTATACAGGAAGATGGACATTACTAGTTATAAGGGCCTTAAAGCCTTTTCATGTTGTGTGAGGATGAAACTCTAGTGACAAGCAAGACCGTCTCCTCTACACACGATGCCAGAGGACCAATGTTCAAATCATACACTGGTTGTTCCTGCTTGACAATGGAAATGCTGTTGGAGCCGGGGGGAACTCACCACACGTTGAGTTTCTGTCCAAAGAGGAAGTTGTTGTTGAGGTGAGTAATGGCACGGTCCACAGCATAGCAGTCCCCCATCTCCACCATTGCTGCCCCAGGCTTACTCTTCATGAACTTGACCTATGTATAGGGAAGAAAAGGAGACAGGATTGACCAGTTTTCTGCTACAGGCAGCATCCTTCCCTGAAGGTATGGAGGAGCTAAAACACTGATACAGCAACATTTCATTAAATCAACTGAAGGATGACTGCATTTGCTTCTTACAACAAAAACAAGACTTGATTAGTTTCTCACCCGCTCTACATTGCCATAGAGGCAGAAGATGTTGAAGACACGGTCGGCATTCATCTTGACGGGCTCCAGTCCGTACACCATCACCACTGGAGAATCAGCATGGGCACCATACTCGCCAGGAGGAGGGGGAGGAGGTCCGTACCCAGGCCCATAGCTTCTTCCTCCACGCCCCCTCATTGGAGGACCCATGCGGCGACCCTCATAGGGTGGGGATCCGTAGCTCTCATCGTAGCCATGGTAACCACCTCCTGTAGAAGGAAGGGGAGACTAGCAAGTGAGATACAAAAAAACGTACTATTCATCACGTGAGGGGAAATTTGTCTCAAGAAATTAACGTACTTGTCTCAAAGTTTGACATTAATAAAGTGCTTCATGTTGTATATGCATTTGTTCTGTGCGTATTCTTTCTTACCGTACTCTGGAGGGTGATCGCCCAGCAGAGCAGGCTGTCTTTGCCGCTTGTTTGGGTTGGCATTTCCATCCTCTGTGGAGTAGGAAAACAAGACGGAGAAAGGAAAAAAATGGCATGTAAATACGGCGAGAAGAGACGCAGACAGACCCTTGTGATTGTTTTATGTCGTCAGTTTGAAATGATCAACTGTAAGTTGACACTTTAAGAACTTGATTTTAAATTCTCAAGATGGACACATGCATTAAGAGATTGATTCATCTTCACGCACGACTCAAAAGAGCTCAGGTGTAGAATCCTCCGCCCACATTACAATCTGAGCTGGCTACAACAATTAAAGAGTGTAGCCTAGACCTGAAGAGAAGAGATCCTAGGGATAACATCGGTTATGATTTGGTGCTTGGTGATTAACACTTTTAAGGATTGTAGAAAGGGAGGAATTGGAATGGAAGGAATCTTTAATTATTCTACCCGATACTGACAAATTTACTTTTGCGTATAAAGTGGAACAGGGAAGATGAGACAGGTTGGATGCCGATGGTTGGGCATGGAAGAGGCTATATAGGACATAACGGTCAGTCTGGGTAAATATCACAAATAGCTATTTCAAGAATAAAGGTTTGTATGCTCACACACACCTGCGTTGCTCCCATTGCCATCTGCATCACCATCTGTACAGGTAAACAATAATCATACACATTCAGAATGGAAGCCAGGTTAGTCAAAAGATACATTTTCTCTGTTGGGCAAATATGAAACTACCCCTGTTAGATTCTGGGGGAGAATGCAGTAACAATCAGTTATGACAAGGCTGCTTGTCCTCATAGAGAACGATTTCAGAATAAAAAAGGAAAATATCAAACTTCACATATAACAAATTAACTCTGAGGTACAGATGGCTTGTACCTCTGCAGGTTGCCAACCAGGCTAAGAAACAAAATGTATTAAAGCAGATATCAGATTTAACTTATGGCCCCCAAGCAACACTGAAATAATAGGGGCGGGGTCATGGGGTCAAGCATATCCTACATTATTTAGTAATGTTCACACAATTAAAAAAGGATTTAATTCCAGATAACTATCAAAGAAGTCAGGGGAACCACACAGGATTCCCGATGGCTGTAAACTGGTAACAGAGGGAGTGACAAGACACGGCAGACAAACACACAGGAGCTTTAACATCAGAAATGCACAGAACCACAACTATCACCCTCTTCCAGGAAGAGAAAGATTAGGCCTGTACGGGGAAAAATTGAAGTGATGTCAGTCTTGTGTGGCAATGTTGGGTGCTGGACATTGGGGGTCATGTAGTGCTGTGCGGATGTTCCCTGAGGAGGGTCTCGATTTACTTACTGCATGCTTACAAACAGTGGGAGGAAGACATTTTCTGCAGTAGTTCCACCACTCTCCACTCTATTCAATTCATCGTACACTCTTATCCACTTCCTCTTTTGGGGAAACAACTGTCCATCTCGGGATCGAGTTCTGGTTTTATCAAGTTGAAACGCCCATTGGTGGGTTGGTTGTCCGTTTTCCATCCTTTTTGTTCCATTTTGGAATAGTCCTCTTAGCGCCCACTGGTAGGCCTTGAGGCTGCCATAGAGCACATTTCAGTTGGGAAGTTGGCTCTTCTTAGCCGCAAATTGCCAAACCTGCATCACATGGAAGGTGTTACACAGGTTCTAGAGACTTAAATATCAAACAAAAAAGGCGGCACTCAAAAAAAGGGACAGCTAAACAGGGATGCATGTGGTAAGAAAATCAGAGGGAGGAAAGGAGGAGATGAGGAGGAAGAGCGAGAGAGAAAAGCTGAGTTCCATGTGGGAGGAAACACATTAAGAGGTAAAACCAAAAAATGGGCCTGACTGGGCTCTGAGTGTGCTTGATGGTGTTGTCAGCAGTGTCTCTTCTTCATCAGTTGTCTTGTCCTGACTCCAGTGTGACTGGCTACAGCTTGGATTCGGGGTGTGAGGCATCTATTGGATCAGTTGGTACGGCCTCAGCGAGTGTCGGAGGGTGTGTTGCTCAAATGTTGTGTTGTCGTGTCAGCAGGCATGAGGAGCAGCCCAAAACAGTACTGGAGGGGCCAAGGCTTTAGAAATGTGATCTTGATGGACTTGATAGTATCAGTACAGGTCATCTGTTGCAATGAAAGATGTATGTCACTGCGTCTGTTGCGGTGGATGTGTCTTCTGTCGTTTCAATCTCCATTTGGTGCAGACAGTGGGGAATTGTAGACGCAAGCTTTGGCCTGCTTCAATGTGTCATTCGCTTGTGTGTCAAAGTGGGTGAGAGGGGATGGACCAAGCATAGCTTCGTACCAAAACTCCCCAACCTCTAGAATTATGCGCTGTCATCACGGCTCAGGTGTTGGAATGCGGCGATGAAGAATGAGTGGAATATCAGTCCTACATCTTCATGTTGGAATACGGTGGTGACTTGAAGTTTGTCCCTTGTATCTGAGGAGAACATTTGTCCCTCTGTATGAAAGTGGTTGTGTCCTCAGTGAAGAAGTGGATACTTGAGATGGTTGTTGGTGAGAGGTGGTGGTGTCAGCATGTATCTGCCTCTCCCTCCCAGTTCTTTTCAGCATTGTTTTTGAATGTTCTGAGACCACAGCTTTTAATGGGAGAAATAGTGGTTACACGGTGTTGCAGATAGCCACGTCTGTTGATGCTGGTCCATGCCACTTTCAGACAAAACACCTGTTGCTGTTGGTTGCCAGGAATTATCTAATTATAAACAACCAACCAAGTGTGAGAATTTAATGGTTGAAGTTAGAAGACAGTGGAAAAGACCAGGATCAGCCTGGGTGACCATGAAATGTGTTTTTTTAACTGCTGTTCAAGTCAAAATTTAGTTTTTAAAATGTATAGCTCATTTCACAATAAAACAAAAGAATCCCGCCTGTCTGGTCAGGAAGGCAGGAACAGACGATGCAGGCAGGTGAAGGTTTACGCTCACACGTTCATGCAAACAAGTTTGTGTCTTCACGACTGAAATGATGATTGATGTGTTGACAAAATACTTCAGAGGAAGAAAACATATTGGTTTCTTACGCCAGCCGCTTGTTAGACCAACAGAAGAATCTTATGACTGCAACAAAAATCTATACTTTACTTTTCAACAGCTGTATTGAAAGTAAAAATAAAACATGTCTTGGGCAGTTTCATAAGATGCTTACCAAAATAGTAACACTAAATATACTATTCAAAATCAGTTTTGATAGTCAGAGCAGCTGTTGAGCCTTTTTTCTCACGCGTCTTTAACATTTTAATCCAGTGGATGTAGATATCAAGGCATTATTTAAAAAAGGGAACTGAATCTACATACACACGAATCAGCAGCTGCAAATGTCGTCCTGCCTTTCCAACCACACAGTTTTCTTCAACATTGCAGCTTTATATCAGACGTCTTAACTTGTGGGTGTTCATTTAAAATCTCTGTCGTGTCAAGAAGACGATAGGTGCTTATTATCACAGGACAATGAGCCATTTAACCTTGATACAATTAATATCACCGAACATTACACACATTTGAACCCTGGTCATACTGGGTTTTAGAAGTGTTAGAGCAAGACCAGGTGCAACACATATTGAACACACTTTATAATGTATCTGTTTAGTGGCATTATCAATGGAGTGTGTTGCCTCCATCATCACTGCAGCCTGCTCACTGACCCACAATGGCAGTAAGGGTGCTAAACAACATCAGAGTTCTGAGCTAGAAAGGATGTGTGTTTGGGAGTATGTGTTTTAGGTGTTACCTGGACCTCCCAGATTGGGGTTGGTGTAGTCCCAGGTGTCTTGGTCGTTCTTGAACACATTCAGGCGAGTGGGCTGAGGAAAAAAGGATTCTTATGAATACCGGGAGATATAAACAAGACCTGCATTGTTGTAGCGACATTCCTTACAAGACACATCATCCAGATACATGTCTGTGCCATATGTGTATCTTCCATCTTCCATCTTTTTTTTTTTTAGAAACCACAGTTGATTTGTTGTGACGGTGCTCATTAGGTAATGATGTTGCTGTACCTTGGCATATTCTATCTTCAGTGTGCAGCAACCAGAGTAGATATCCGCGCCGTTGAGTGATGCTTTGGCTCGCTGGGCGCTTTGCACGGAGTCAAATGTGATGACGTGGTTAAGGACAAACAGATGAATAACATGAAGATTCATAAGAATCCAGCATCGAAATAACTTCCAGCTTCCCTGACAAACACTATCCATAGACAAATTCCTGTCAAAGTGCACAAACAATCCTTCTGTAAATTCAATGTTAGAAATTTCTTGTCATATTAAGGGTATAAATGAAAGGACAACATTTGGCAGTAAATCTCTACAAAAGGATATTCAACCATTGCCTGGACCCCATTCTTCCGGAAGATGACAATTCTCTGGACAGGCCCGCAGTTGTTGCAGATAGTGTAGAGAACATCCTGTGAAAATGTACACGGTTAAAATTTTTGGTAAAGGAGGGGCTACCCCCTGATACTCTACTGTACTAACAGTGTTAATTTAATAACACTCAGGTCACTAATTCAGATGGACTTCAGCCTTTTGTAAGATTAAATGAAACGCCACATTCTAATACGGAGGCACAAGCACCCAGGAGCTTTGCAATTACCGTGGTGATGGGGTAGATGGGGTTCATGATGGTGAGGAGAAGGACATTGTTAACACTTCTCGCGTCGTCAGAGTCCCCTGGTCTGGAGATCTTCTGGCTCGTGGAGTAGTTAATGAAGGCCGGGTGGCCTGCGATATAAACCTGGTTGTCGGCAGCATAGGTTACAGCTGTGGACGATCCATTCATTTCCTCATACTCCACCAGTGCCTGGCGCTTCTTCGGCATCACGACCACATAACTTAAAAAAGAACAGTGTTCAAATGTCAAAGCCCAAGTAACCGGATACTGTAGTGTACAAACATTCAGGGCCAGCAGCAGATATTTTTCAGTACAAATTGAATTATTTTATTCTCTACCCAATTGCTCCAAATTCTTGCAAAGCCTCCATCAGGTCCGACTCTGTAACACCATCCACCAGTCCTCTGACATGCACCACCACAGATGGAAGGGTCTTGTGTGGATCTTCATATCCCTGTCATAGAAAATATACATTTCTTAAAAACGCATTCGGTTTGGTTATTTACTCCAAGTAAACAAAATCAGATGTTCTTCTGCTGCAATATCCATCCTTTGTGACCTTCCCTTTACCATATTGATCCACCCACCATGAGTTATTTATGGTTGGAGATTATGCACGACAACCTACTGCTAAGGCAAACTGGTTCATTATCATGTTTTACTGTTTCGATAAATGAGCATTGGTCCTGTAAAATATACCAATTAATACACAATTAATAAAATACATATTTGCAGAAAATTAAAAGCAGGAGAGCCAATAGATTCCGTTTATAATCTCGTATTGTATTAAGGTAAGTATTTTAGTGACTGACAGAACGACGACTCCGGGTTACTCGGTGTAATTAATTGGAGGAGGGGGGATCTTTATTTTTACAGTGGCAAGGGGGGGTTAGTTTAAAAGATTAATCCGTCTACCCGCAAAACTACATAACTCTACTTTAACTGAATTTGACAATATAGTAAAACTATTTGAATGTCACAAATAAAATAGCGGATAGTTTGACTCATCAATGTTTGGTTAGCTAACGGCTAAGATAGCATTAACGCTAAGTTAGCATTACCGGTTCAAGAACAAAGCCGGGCTCAGGCGAGGCCCTCTGACGGAGAACGCCCTCAAACGACAACTTACCATTTACACTGCAGATATATGCAGGTTTGGTTAAAAGAAGTGTCCCACACATGCAATGTAAAATGCCAGTTTAATAAAAAAGACGAGCTATTAACAGCGACTCCAGTCGTTGAATTTCTGGACGAGGGTCGCGTCACATTTTCTGACGGAATTAACGCCAACTTCGACCAAGACCACGGTTACCGAGCAGGGTGTGGTTGTTATATAATTCAAACCAATCTCCAGATCGGCTCGCACATTAACAACTCACCGTGGCCATTCCGTCGGTTTTCTGCCTTTTAGTTGCCCTGCCGTCTTCGCTGTAGTAACGGCTCGCTGCAGTAGCCATGTTGTCCCGGTTAAAAAGGATGGTGGTTGTGACGATCAACTGAAATGGACGGAAAAGTCGAGAAAAGCGAGGCTCCCGTTTCCACGCCCAGCGCAGGAGCTCCACGTGCTGTGATAGGCTCAAGCAGCTGTCAATCTATCTATGACTTGTGCAACAGCCAATAGAAAGGCAAGGGACAAGAATGGTTGACTCATCATATAAACGCAGTAGAGCCTCTAAAGCAGGGGTGTCAAACATACGGCCCGCGGGCCGGAACCGCCCCCCAAGGAGGTTCGATCAGGCCCACAGGATAATTTAAAAGTGTATTTAATGCATAAAGACACGGAATTGATATTTTTAATAAAATGCAATTCATGGATTATCCGCTAGGGGGCACACTGTTTTGATCAGAGTAGAAGACAACAGTAGTCTCAGTCTGTCACTGAGACAGACCCAACACAGCAGGCGGTATCGATGCGCTATCTGCTGCTTGTTACGACGTTCTTTCTACCCTGGTCTCTACCCCTCCCCTACACCCTCATTAGCCAAAATGTCATTATCCAAACGAAGAAAAGTAGATACGGAGTGTAGAATTTTCAATGAAAAATGTACCACGTCCTATTTATTTATAGAAATGCACGGAAAACCTTTGTGCTTGGTGTGTTTGCAACAAGTTTCGGTATTGAAGGAATATAATATTCGACGCCACTACGAGACTCTTCACAGCGAAAAATATGACGGCTTGCAAGGACAACTGAGAAGAGATAAGATCAACGAATTGCAGGCGGGTCTGAGGAAACAGCAGTCAACTTTCATCCAGAGCCGACAAGTCAGTGAAGCAGCGGTAAAAGACAGCTACGTAATTGCTAGCGAAATAGCATTAGCATCAAAGCCGTATTCCGACGGCGACTGTTAAACGATGCATGATGAAGGCGGCTGAACTCTATGTCCCGAGAAGCGACAAGCTTTTGCCAATATTAGCCTGACGATGCACTTGTACAGGCCAAAAGATGCCAAGTATCAGGAACAAAAACAAGTCCTGACTAGACTAACGCCTTTAAAATGCTGCCTTAGATACCGTTTGCATTGAAAACATACAGCTCTGTGAAGATGAATCCTTCTGTGGTGATTAAAA
>CAAKHC010002706.1:0-21843 GCA_901007825.1 Macroramphosus scolopax | reverse complement strand
TCTCATCAGGATGTCCCGATTCCTCAATGTCCGATACCGTCTTTCCAAGCTGTATGACTGTATCCATGTTGACCGTATGGCCTTGCATCTCAGGTTTTCAGATACGGAGGCTTTGTCATGGCCCTTGGAGTAAGATATAAATACAAGCCTATTTTTCCCTCTGAATGATATGTAGCAAGCTTCACGTTAACTTTAATGTAAAGCCCGACTTGTTACTAGAAGACATTCAGAGCGAAGGCTTCTGCCTCCATGTGAGTGACACTCACAGCCTGCACAACCTTGGCAACTCTTTTTTTTATTTCAACAGCAGTCTTATATTTTTTGTGCCCAAACTGAACCAGACTTCATTGATACATTATACAATATAACATAATGGTTTTGAACATGCTGTAAAGATTTTCATTTTGTGGTAACATTCTCGACCGATTGCAAATGAAAAACTCAGAGTTTATAAACAAAAATAATTCAATTCAACTGCTGCAAAGGTCATGATTGATAGACCCATCAACCACCCCAACCTACCTCCTTACAAAAACTTTCCTCCCATTTATTGCTGTCAAAAGTATGTCCGTTATTGATACAGGTTTATATTATAATCATTTGAAGCCCACTAAAAAAAGTATTGGTAAAAATTGTGAGTGGGATATATCATTTATAACTTTCCTTCTAACTAAACGGTGCTAATGAGGAACGAGGCTAATGTTGCCTCATTTAACCATTAACACTCACATTCAGAATCCTGGTGCAGGCCGTCATTTAAGGTTCCAGACAGCTCATCAGGAGCAATTAAGGGTTCAGTGTCGTGCTCTTGGACACTTTGACATTCATGACTAAATGGCATCTGCTGTCCAACAGCTTAAATTTAGTGTCTGATCATGCAAGATAATCTTTCCTTTGCACAGTCTTGCAGCCTTATCGTCATTATGTGAAAAATGTCCTTTGTATAATGTCTTGTATTACTGTGATTATTATCGTAAGTATTATTTCTACTCTCTCTCTCCTCCTGTTATCATGTTCGTCAGGTATTTCTGCCTCCGAAGCTCCAGAGTCTGGATCTGTGACTGCAGGGATCAAACACAGGTCCCTCAGCCAAAGTCCGGTGTTTGTGAATCCCACAACCTCAACCTGTCTCAGTGTACAGATGTTCTATATTTATCTTCGGATATACTTACATTTTGTTTACTGGTAATAAAAGCAATGATAACGAAACGAATCGTTCGCATGGTACCTGCAACAGCAGCTGCTGGACGAGAGCTCCGAGTGTGTGTCAGTGTGTCTGGTCTGAGGTAACAGCAAGGTGTTCCAGGAGGTGTTGCCCTCTGGAGGTGTCATGGGTCCATCAACTGAACCCTAATAAAGGAGGTTCCCCTCCTGATGACCCCAATGAACTTCTTACCTCTTCTCAACTCAGGACAACAGAAAAGTGCTGATTATTCTAAGGGATTGTAACATCAAGTCCTATGAGTTGAACTAACACTGCTAAATGTCATCTGTCATTTAAACAACAATAGAGGTAATTTTCAACACTTTTTTTCTGCGGACAGTCTCTAAAAAGATTCCTTCCTGAACTCCTAAGAGAGAGGAGTTAGTTTGATTAAAATGGATCAGCCTTTGATTACAATCCCTTCAAGATCCATTAAACACTGAACATAATCACTTCCTTTCATTCCCCTTCCCCCGCATATTGATGTCTACATGTGCCTCCCCCCAGGTGTCCCTCTCAGGGGTACCCTAAACAACTCCTCCTATTTCTGAGGCTGATTCTCTACTTAGCGGCCACACACTAAAGCACCAAGTGTTTCAGTTCAGATGGTTTAGCGATGAGTCATATTTGCTTTTTTTTTTCCAGTCTTGTTAAAAAATTTGAAATTGAGCACCTTGTTATTTTGCTGAACTACAGTGTCAATATGCAGTGGTGGCAACAGCTTTCTAAAATTATAAGAAACCATCTCAGTATCACTAACATTTTATTCTTGGAACATGTACAGCATGCCGGACCAAATGTGTCCAATCAATAGGTTCGTGTCATCTATATCCATGAACATAAGACTTTCAGATTCTGTTAGATACTTTTGAGCCTTCAGTGTTACTGTACACCTCGTGACACATAACAGACTTTCCTAGAAAAGAAAAACACACCAGCAGATAAGTGCTGCAGACATTCACACTGGTCCTTGAAGCCCGGGCTTCATCCGTCATGGGAGAGTAACCGAGACTGAATGAACGTGGCTCCGTCTTGTTATCGCAAGAATCTCTCAACCTCCGTCACTTCAAAATAATTACACATGGTGATACGTTTTATAATTAAAACTCAAGTGGCCCTCTTTCATGTATTTATTCAGACACAGCTGTTTTTCCTTTCCACCTTAATGCTTGTTCAAATTGGTTTAACAGTAAAAAAATTGTCAAAACAATTTAATGTAACTTTTTTCGTGAAGCCCAAAACTACAATCGACATTCTATGAGTCCATCTGTCCACAGCCAGTTCGTCAAGGAACTGGACAAGGCTGTATAGTTAATAGCATGAATCAATGCGATGTAAACGAGGGAGGAAGTCAACTGGAAGTCCAGGCCTATAGCAGCATCACTAAATGATGAAAGGAAAGTATTACTCTTAATTGTAGAGAGAGTTCCCACCACGGGGACCGAAACTGGAAGATGGTTCCACATAGGCGGAGCGTGATTGCTGAAAGCTTTTCCTCCCATTGTACTTTTGGAGACGCTAGGAACCACAAAGGTGTCGGACCCTTCAGAACTTTGTAGGTGAGGAGAAGGATTTAAAATCCTTTTCAGTATTATACAGGAAGCCAGTACAGAGAAGCTTATATAGGAGAAATATGATCTCTTTTCCAAGGTCCTTTCAGTACACACACAGCAGCATTCTGAATCTGCTGAAGCATCTTCAGAGTCCTTTTGGGACAACGTGATATGGAAAGTATAGAATTTAATTCAAACCTCGGGGTCGCAAATGCATCGACTAGTTTTCCGGCAACTCTTTGAGACAGGAAGTGCCTTATTTCTTCAATGATTGTGTTGGTGCTGGAGGCCAAAGCGAAGCCATCAAAACTAACCAAATCATTAGATAATGTTTCTGAGGTGTTGTGGGCCAAATAAAATGACTTCAGTTTGTGACACCATCTCAATGCAGTTGGTAGGAATCCGGTAAGCCGAGGTGAACTCTGCTGGCTGCTGCTACCGCTGATCAAGATGTCGCAAAGCTTCTCACTTGCAGCCTTCAAACTCACATCAACCCGATGCACCGGGTCCAAAGATGCAATTATTGTGACAAGTACGCGGGATGTGGGGAATGCAAAGTTCCACTGCACTGGGTGCTTCAATATTTACCGCGGCCAGTAGAAAAGGAGATAAGATTGAATGGAAAAGAAGCTGAAAGAGCCAGTTCAAAAAAAAAGTAAAAAACGAGTTAGGAAGAGCATCACCCCTCCAGGAAGAAAAATAATTGAAAAGGGTAAAAGATAATGAAAATGACAGAAATTATCTGATTTTATTTCATTTTAGACCCCTAATTTTAAAGCATATCCTTGTCCATTTAAGTTGTCAACTTGATGAACAAGATAAAGTAATAAGGATGTTATAGTCTGTCATTAAATACAATTTAAAGCTGACTTTTTAATCATAATGAGACATTTAGTTTTCAAAAACAAGAAACACGTACGGAACAAAACTAAACATGTTGTCTTTATTAGGAGATTTGACATAGAAGATGAATCCACACTGACCGTGTGGTCACATGCAGCAGGTGCTGTAGAGGCATTTGTCAGGTTTGGCATCTTTGCCTCTCACAGATGACTGTTGATCTGAAGGCCTGAACACGATGCTGATGACTCAGAGAACATTTCTCCCTGGTAATTGATCAGACATGATTGGGATTTTCCAATCCAGCAAGCACCGGCTAGAAGGAAGTCCTGCATCATGAGCTCCATCTGTACCAGGGGCCAAGGGCCAGAACCCATTACAACTTAGGGGCAGACCTCACTCAGAGTATTTTCTACAGCGGACATCGATGATATCACAACATTTGACAACATTTGTCAGATTACCAGCTGAAAAACAGATAAGACCATTATAATAGCCGATACTTTACTTCCACTGTCTCAGCTCCTGTGTGTTGCTGCTGCTGTCCAGTACAGGTTGAACTGCTGTTTAATGGCGCAGCTATCGGAGATTCGTATTAACTCCTCATTGATTTTCTATTACTACTTTAGAATAGAATTTGTTTGCGGAGGTCTTCGCACACAGTGGCCTTTTGAGCCAAACATGTTTTCTTCCATGTTTGGTGAACTCTGGTTGACATACAAACATCCTCACACAGACCAGTGTGGATGAACGACCCGACCCGAGCCGGACAGGTCAGATTCATTTTAGAAATGATGTTTGGTTAGTTCTTTCACATCGGCTTGTCTAGTCTACTTGACATGGTGCATTCTTCTTCTGGCTGTGTGTGTTGCCTAGCAACGCAGTTTGGCGTGTGCGTGGTCCACTCCCTGGTGTGTGCAAAATTGTGCAGCCCGCTTTGTGTTTTTTGTGGCTCCTGCTTCTGTGGAATTGATTGAATATACATCTCTAGCTTGTCTGTGATTTGTTCTACTTTTAAAGTTTAAAGTATTTTTTTTTAGTGTTATCTGCGTGATTTAATTGAGTTTCATTTCCTCCTTGCTTTTTAATTTTAGTTAGGCTCTGCAATGAAAATGCGTGACTAGGCAACACAAATTCATAATATAATAATAACAACTCAAAAAAAATAATGAAAGATTTTTCAAAGGTTCAGTCACGACACATGATTTGGATATTTTCATGTTTGGGAAAAATATTGGATTGAATTGATTACAGAAGGCAAGGGGGAAAATTACCCTGAGAATTGAGAAAGAAATGAGAAAGAGAGGAAGACAGGAGGAAGAAGCCCTCCAGTGTGAACTAATTAGCTTTCTCCGACAGTAGACACTGTATATCTGACACGTTCCCTGTCACAGCATCAATTAACTGACCGGAACAATGTTTACTACAGCTTCAGTGCCCCTGTTACTCACTCCCTCTCACAAAATATGCTAACTATGAATTTGGAATGATGCTTGATCATCAGATTAATGATGACAAACAAAATTATCAAACAACAGCCAGCATAGTTGAAGGATGTGGACGTCTTGCCAGGTAGAGGTTGTCAGTACAATGTTAAAGAGACAGCATGTAGTTCCAAAGAAGGTATTAAAAACATATGAAAGACATAATATAACTGAATACCAGCTACAAAATAGTATGTTTGTGTGAAACTGAACAGGGAAACAAGTTGACTGCTGGAGGACAAAGTAAAGGTTGGATGATGGGGTGAGTGAACAAAGAGGCACATAAGGAGGTGGCCGAGGATGCTAGCTGTCACGGCTGGGGGAAGCCGAGTCGTGTTGTGGAGGCAGGTGGACCCCAGTGCAGAGGTATTCAGAAGAACAGCCGGAGGTGTCGATTAAAATTATAATGTATTTTTAATCGCACCGAAACAAAAAGGAGTCGAACAAAACAAGGCAGACGCCGAGGCAGGAGGGAAACGAAATCAAACACACTGAATGCATGAAAAAAACCAGAGAACCAGAAACAAACGCCACAGGAATCACACGCGATACACGGAAGTGACATATGAAATCATCCGAAAAGGATCTGACCAAGACAAAGGGGAACTGAGACCTTAAATATTAAACAGGCTAACAGGACACAGGTGAGAACACGAGGGAGGGCAGGGAGCTGATTAACAGACGAGACACAGGTGACATCAATAACCAAGGGCGGGACAACAGACACAGACAGGAAGTAAAATACGAGGCAATGACAGAAGGAGACGTACAAAATAAAACAGGAAACCGGAAAACAGACCCACCAAATCATCCAAACCCAGAGTCAAAACTAAACCCAATAAGGTCCTGGCCGACACTGTGACAGCTAGCTGGACAGACGTTACAACACTACGACATTTACATATACATTAACAAAGTTAATATCTATGCCGATAACTTGTGTCCAGTTGTTACCAAGCTCTTGTCTGCTTGGTGGAAAGGTTGAAAAGGGCTGAGATCCAGATGCAGGTCATAGAGGACGAGGCTGCTCCTTTGTTCTCCTAACTGAGTGACTGGTGTGTTGAGGTATTGAGGTATGGACCTCACTAACCAGGGTACAGGCCGGCTCTCACGTCTTCTGCCCGGATGAAAAGATTTTGGTGGTTGCTTGAGAATTCCAATTGGAAAGAGGAAGAGTGAGGAGGGGCGACTGTTATTGATCATATGAAGAGGTGGGTCACCAGCCAGGCTTCACACCTACATGTGAGGTGTCATAAATGTGTTGACTGGAGTCATCCAAATCCTTTGTTCTCCACATGTGGAGGCCAATCATGGAGGCCCAACACTACATTAGGTGTTCCTGATGTGACAACATGTGGTTAAGCTCTGGCGTCGGCAAAAACAACCCCCCAATAAACACTTGGTAAGGGGAAAGAGACGGTTCACTGCTCCACAGTCTTGTGTTTTGCTCGAAGACAGTCAGCAGCTGTTAGCTGGGTACAGACATTCGTCATCTGATTCAACAATGTATGTTTTCGCTTGCGTTTCATTACCTTATTTATCCGGTCATATTTCTTGTAGGGATGGTTGGGTTACAGTCTCTTAGTTAATTAATAGGCTACTTATAAGGCACTAAATTAGGGCCATAATTATTATATATATTGGGAGAGACACTGAATAATTAAACGTATTCAACTATCATTGATATTGTTGAAAACAGAAGAAGAAATAAACAGAGGTTGAGAGATACTAATAAAGGTTTGCACAGGGGATTGAATTGATTAGGTTCACCTGAGCAAGTTCGTGAGGAGGGTTAAGTGGTCTCGTTCCTGAACCTCAGTTATAATAATTACTCCATTAATCTGTTTTCTTAGGTTGATTATGTGCTCTGGGAGAATTTTGCAGAGGTGCAAAGATTTGAACACCACACTCAGGTTGAAGATACACTGAAGGCACACACCAGGTCAGTCACATGCTTTATGTAATAAAAATGCAAGCAGGGGATCCTGCTGCTGTTAGATGTAATGACATGTGGCTGAAAGGTGAACGAATCAAAGGGCAGCAGCTGTCCAGCTTTGTTGCCGCGTCGTATTGCACGGTGTTTCATCACATAGTAGTGCAGCAGGTCAGAAGAGGCTCCGTAACATTATTATAATACTAATGCTCCTGTCATGCTCTTTTTTCACAACAGTTGTGTTTAAAGAGGCAGTTGTGGCTCAGGACGAGGAGCGGGTCATCCACTTACCTCCGGGTTAGCGCATTCAAACCCCGGCACTTCCTGTTCATCAGTTGAAGTGTCCTTGAGCATGACACTGAACTCTAAGATGCTCTATCTTAGCAGGCCGGCGCCTTGCTTTGCTTTGCTGCTCCTCTGCCATCGATGTGTGTCTGTGTGAAACAGTGTATGAAAGGTAAAGTGGTTTTTTTTTCAATCATTAAGGCGCAAAAGTGCCGTATACTCGTCTTATTTACAACTAAAGCAACATAAATATACCGTGATGATTAAGCTGAAAATACTCCACCACCCAGATCGGTTTTGGTCTGGGTGGTTTGGGGCCCTGGAGGTCAATTATGAAACTGGATTTCTCTTCATTTAATTTCTTCTTAACTCATTGTGCAGGTTCAATGACTCATTTGACTAATAACACTGGAAGATCTATCACTCCATTACCCTAGATAGTGTTTTCACACCCCTTAATCCTGCCCCTCACCCCCCAAACAGATGTACAGTGATAACACATGCTAATATAATCAAGTAAAGAATACTTACTTGATTATATTGTGTTGCAGTCAAGCATGCAACACTGAAGGGAAGATAATCTTACTAAACAAGACTGCTGTTGCCACTTTGTTGTACAAGCTTAGAGACTCTGTTCTGAAGTTACAGCTGATTTGTTAATTGTTTTCAATTGAAAGAGTGAAAAAAGATCTTAATCATGCGATTCCACATCTGACAATCTCAAAAAAATCAGCATCTTCTGTGTCAAGCAGGGGAGTTTAACCATGTCACTGAAAACAGGCCATGAATAGTTCCTTGCATCTAACCTGTCCAAAGTTTTTTTGGGTACACACAAGTGCATACACATCAGGCTATAGGACGCTGGAGTAGTATCCACATAAGTATTTGAAAAAAGTATCCCCTCCTAAAAGGAACCTATAGATGAAGGGAACAACAATCCAGGGAAGACGCCCAACTCTCACCATGCACATACACACACCTTCAAAGTCACCGTGCAGACTTTGAAACACTGCACCCCGACACAGGTGGAAAGCAAACAACCTGTGATTCCATGCCAGCACAAGTGCTTTGCAGGTAATCTGTAGGGTGTGTGTCTTAAAGAAATATCCTTGTACCCTATGAGCAGGTGGATCACTCCCAGGACGGATGGAATACGTAACAGGCTGGAGCGATACGAAGAGAAAATAAAAGAAAGGAACTGAACCACACATGTGCTCCGGGAAATACATTTATAGTTGGATAAACAGCAAATCTGACATCATGCATATAGCATAATATTATTTTCTGCCTCTGACAGTGGCTGCATGCTTTTCTCTACAACATTTATACATTTTGAAAATGTAATCTTCCCCTAATGATGTGTAGATCTAATCTAACTCAAATGCATTACAGCATATTTAATCTCTACAGAATTAATGGAGCCGAATGGAAAGATTGTGACAAATGAAAAGGGGGAGAAACAGGGAGAAAGATTGAGAGCGATGGAAATTTTATTTTCAAGGAGGTCATTAATTTGGACTGATGGTGTAAAACTGCTGGCTGCTGTAAAGCAAAATGAAGTAATTCTCACAGTTTGTGAATAGTTCTGCTTATTTACCATTATTGCTTGCAGATATGAGATAGAACACTGAAATACATACTTAACTCACCTTTCCTCTTCCATCCTTTTATTCCTGTCTTCCCTTTCTATCAGAACATTCCTCATCAGTTTATTCCTTCGCAACTGCCTTCCTCTTCCTCTCAATAATGGCTCGTAGAACGTGTCCTGACTGTGGAGCACCGTCCGTCTGTAAACATGGCCTTTTCTGGGCTTGAAGTGGAAAAATGGTCTCTCCAAAACAAAGGAATAGCTTGTTTCAAATCAGAAGATCAGCCATCACTAACAGGGACCCCTGAAAACAATTCGATGGCAATATTAAGCTGTCCTGCCCCTCTTGTTTTGTTCTCTTATCCTTCTGAGCAAACATGGTAAATCACTTGGCATGAACAGATAAATAAATATAAATTGGCAAAAATAATTGATAATTGCTTGGTTGAGTTCACTACTGCGGTGTAGTTTAGCCTCAACATAATCTGTCATGTTGCATTAATCAGCCAGGAGGACTCAGGCTGCTCAGCATTCGGAGAAAAACAAAATGCTTTGTGGAAATGTTTTTTTTTTTTCCCATCTTCTATGTGAGGAACAAATAATGCATGTTGGTTGCTTGTCCACTTCTCTGTCATTTCTCCACATTCGGTGCTTAGCATTTCTCTTCGTCTAACTAACTGCTTCACTGACCTAACTGGTGAGACATCACCCACTGCACTGAAGTGCATGTCTCATTATTTCTCTATACATCTACTAAAAGGGATGTTTTAAGGTCAGACTGCGCTTGGACAATGTGCATGAAAATGACCACATACCGGGATGACTATTCCAGTGCTTCAACGCTCTGAAGCAACAAACAAGTGTTTCCGTGGAGTTTTTTTTTCCATGAGAAATAACATTTTGTTTGATCCCGCTGTCCATTTTCCTGGACACCATCAATCCAATTTATCCTTGTGTCTTTATTCATCCCTTGCCTTCACAAATGTCCAATTGTTGGAAGAAATTCAAGGAAATGATTGAATTAGAGGCCGCGGTCGTTAAAAGAATGGGAACGCCAAAGTCAAAAGTGTCTCTCCGAATCAGGTTGACGGCTGTGAAGATGCAAACAGGGCTCGTATAGACACTGCGTGAGAGTTCAGCTTCCATACAGGCTGAGGTCAAAGGGCCTGACAGCACTGCACGTCTGCCAGAGATCATCATCTGTGTTAGTATTCTCAGGCGTCATTACTGCAGGACATAACTGGGGTGCATACAGACACACGGTATTGTGTTCTTTTGCACATTTGTTATCATTGTGTTCTGCTGAGTTGCGTTATCGCATAATCAAGCGGATCGGGAACGGTTGTCCGCAGAACGTAAGTTAGTTGGAACAAATCTTCCATTTCTCTTAATGAACAGGCTTTTCCCTCCGGTTCAGAGGGCCGACGCCTGTCGGACCTTCTGGCCCAGAGATAATCTAACATAGGATGCTAAATGTAAAACAGATAAAACATGATTATTATTTTAGTGATAAGATTAATTATTTATACATTAATTAAGCAGTTGTGTCGAGACCAGCTTATTGCAGATGATGTCCTGGCACTGGGTGCTGCCAGCATCTGTCGACGGACCTGCTCCCTGTCGCCACTATTTTTTTAAATTTTGCATTTTGCGCTTGAGATTGGAAAAATATCACAAATACAGATCGTCAGGTGAACCGCTGGAATCCTCAAGCAGCTGCTGAGGTCAATGATCAACCTTGTACAGACTCGTGACAAATCCGACTCTTAGGTGATTTTGAATAAAACATATTCATGAATGATAAATGACCGGCTATTCACACCATTCAGTGCAGCAGAGCTGCTCTCCAACAGATAATTCTTCTGTTTATTGCAGAGTCGTGCGCTTACACTCACACCAACGATATGCTGGTCCGTCTAATTAGCTTTTGTGGATAAGTGAAATGAAATTGTTTCCTAAGGGCTGTATGAATGCAAGAAGTGTCGATAACTTTTTTTTTTCTACTCGAGCTGTTATGTGTTATGAATGTGATTTTTAATGTTCCTTTTATTTTCATTATTTCTGTCTTTCCTTGCTGGTGTGCTTAGAGTTTATTTTTTCGTTTTTGTGTCCCACATGCCCATTTCTTTTACGGCACACGTTGAGGCAGTTGGATGATCACGTAAACCATTAATAAGAATGGATCGCAAATATTAGTGCAAAGTGCAAGGTTGGAAATTACTAGATAATTCTGAAAAGTGCCTTTGACAATAGCAAGAATCGGTTGTGTGTGTGTATGTGTGGGTTTGTGTAAACTGTAGTCCCTTAACTGCCCATCGTAAGCATAATCATATTTAATTATTTAATAAGAAGCAATTTTGTAAACAACATACCCGATGTCTCACTACCTTTTCTTCAGATAATTGTTCCTCTCTCCATAGCTATAGTCCCCCCGTCTTTGTTCACTGGGATTTATAATAACATTTATACAATTGTAACACCAGTCAGTTCTGGTTTGGTCCTAAACAGTGCACGACAGTTCCGGTTTCATCAGATCACTCTCTTGAAGAAGCTAAATCGATATCCGTTCAATCTCCTACTGATAAGAAATTCAACAGCCCAAGATGAAAGATGACAAGAACAGGCATGGAATGTAAACTGAGCCAGGAAATGGTACAAACCTCCCTATTTTTTTATATTTTATAAGGCATATTTGTGTGAGAGTGTGTGCTGGAGGTGATAAAAAGGGTTGTGTGTGAAAGAGGAATACATTTATATAGTCACTGTTTTATTTATTGTTCTAAATGACTTCACTATATCCACGTATCTATCCATTTATGTTACCATTCAACTATTTATCTTTCTGTTTACTTATTTCTTAGTAGTTCAGCCTTTTCTTTACAACAATAATCCCTTTATTCTACCCAATAAATGTAAATACAGAGTCTGTTCCAGCTCATCAAATATAGTACAAACAAGCTGGGATGTCATGGCCCTCGGCGTCTGATACCGATGCACGAGGGACCCTTTTGTGCCTGTATGAGACACAGTAGGCTGTCAATTAACTCCACTTTAAATCCCTTCTCATCATTATGAGATGTTCAGAGCGACTGCTACGACCAGTGTGCGAGTGCCGCATGTGCCACCCTGACAGAGAGCTGGTTGGAGATGACGATCAACAAGTGGAACATAATGATGGAACCAGCAGACTGATACCTGACACAAACAGTGCAGCAAAGAACTGCCCAGTGTTAAAGGAGACAAAGAGTTAACGAGAACATGGGGAACAACTTTACAACAACATTATGGTTGAGGTCTGGTTAGGTTGAGGCACATTGAACACCATGCGTGTGGTTCACTTTAGTCAGGATGGTGAATGTGCCACTCACACGGCAGCCAAGAGTCTCTGAGGATCAGAGCTTCTCTGCTCTGGGTAGTTTTACTGTTTTGTTCTATTTACGATTGTTGGTTTTGATTTTTTAAGGATCTTGAGGGCACGTAATTATTTGTGTGTGCTTTCCACCTGGCTATTACAGTTCCGGAGAGAGGTGGTCCTTGACAGCCACTACTTCACCACATCAGCCTCCTTGCTGTGACCAATGTTTTCTTATTTGGGATTTCTAGTTAGGTAAGAGCAGGAACCAACACAGTCAACAGCACTCAAACACACATTTGGGTGCTGACAGGCTTGTTAAAAAATAATTGGTTATTATCTTTTCTTCAATTCTACAGTTGTATTAAATTATATTTATAATAATAATATTTGATCATTTATACTATTCATTGAATTTTGTTTGTGCAGAAACAGAAAGTTCCATTTAAACTTATAATAAAATTCAAACACATGCTGCCACTTTCAGGACAACGAGGTTCAACAACACAAGAACAAAGGTGCCAACAAATAACTGCAATTTAAGAACGCATGAATCTAACATTTCAATTTCTTAGGACCTTTCCCGATGTTCTTCTAATCCTCTTTAGACAATGCAATTAAAAGTTTGTGGTACCATTAATGACAGTGTCTCTTGTCATTGGATGATCGGGGGGAGATCTAACAGACGAATCACCAATCTATCATATTTGACTTCCATAGAATGAGTGTATGTAATTCTAATCTCCATAGCTAATATTATTACTTTTAAATAATAAAACTAAGAATAATAATAACATGAACTCCTGTTTCTCTTTTTAATGTAAGACCTCTCTATTATTTGATTTTGTCATGTCTTATCATTGCTTCTTATCTTGAGACACACAGTTTAAACCTGACAAACAAAACGGACGGACAAAGATGATATCTGATAGATGAACATAAAAAATGCTTCATGGTTCATTGCGCCAGCGCCTTTCTACCTTAACGGTTATCAAATTGTTTACAAATTCACCCACTGACATCCACATTAACGTAGTGTTGACATCCGTGTTGTAACTGCTGTGCGCGGTGCCAAGCTGTAAATGCATTAACACACTTTTAGAAACTGATGACACCTAATCTGCAGCAATAAGGGGTTCTGTGTCTTACTTTAAAAATTACTCTAATTAGGAGTTACAAATAATTTGAATATTACTAAAGGAAGCATTGAAAGCAGTGATGGTGATCATATGGTAAAGCTTTTGATTCTCCTACTAAAGACTTTCTGGCGCTTGTGATACGTTGACACTCTCTTTTGCAAGACACACATGGATAGTAACACCGTTGATTTGAACTGCAGGAGGTACGAAAACAAATAGAAAACATCAAAATCACAAGTGTGGTTTATTTGTAGATAGTTGGAACGGGGCCCCGGCCCACATCCAAATTTCGAAGCCCTGTTTGTTGACAACATGAGAACAACAATATGAGTCTTAGATTGTGTATGATCTTAGGAATTTTTTATGCAGGATCCTTATTTCTGATTGGAAATACGGAGTACCTCAAGGATCTGTTCTCGGCCCCTTCCCCTCCTCTCCTTATATTTAATCTCTTGGCCAAATTATACGCAGTCACGTGATACTCGACAGTTCTGGAACATCTAGGTGGCCCAGGGCTGGCGAGGGGATATGTTAGGGGTTGTTTCATTTTTAAAATGCATTGATATTCTAATGACTAAAACTAACATTGATTGGATACATACATCAGGTCGTGTCTGTGAAAGAGATTCTTTGATTTCAAGTCTGTAGTTTGTTTTGTCTTGGTTCTTGCAGGTGTTTGTTCTGCAGAAACTGGAGTCTCCCCTTGAAGGTAAAGTAGACTAACCAGAATTAGTCTTTATTTCCTTGCAGATGATAATCAGTTGTATCTTCCCACAAGGTTTATGATCCAATTTTGTAAATGCATGATGGTTGTGGAAATCAGTAACTGTAACAGTCGTCCCTGACAACTGTATGATTTGACAGCTAAAACAGGGCCTGTTCTATTCTTGGCTGATCCACGCTTTGCTATGCTCAAGCTCGTGCTAATTCCATCTTCACATAATTTGATAAGACTTTAACGTAATAGATAGACACGCCTCTTCATACCTGTCTGATTTCGCTTCATATATTATAGGTCTGTTGTGTTTTAGCAGGCTGCCAAGCCATTTCCCATAACTCTAGAATAATATCCCTGTTGACATTAGACTGTGTTGAGCCTGTCTGATACCCGTTGCATTTCAACCACCTGTCAAGCTCTCTCTCGCCCTTATTCTCCTTATGAACTTTTCGGGGAAGTAGCTGAGCCTAAGAATGTAAACAATATTCTTAAGAGTCATTAATATTGTCAGTTTTCAGGGTTTCTTCATCGTACGTTTGCCCTCTCTGTAAATTCTGCACACATGACATCTATTCCATACCTGTCCATCTTTGAAGTGGCATCACTCCCATCCTGCTGCTTCAATTTTCATTTTCCTTTTAAGGGTGATTTCGGGGGACGTTTTCTTTATCCTCACAGAGCGTCTGACGACAGTGGGGGTCGTTTTCTGCGCTGTTTTGTGATTTGTAGTATGGTGCTACATAGAAAGATATTAATTGATGTACGTTTGATAACTTCAAACTGTAATTCTACTCTATAAGTGTGTCTTTGTTTGATATCCTTTGCTTTTAAGTCAAATACAACATATGAGTTTGATATAATAAGTAAGTTAATTGCCCTGGCCATGTTGGAAGTGATGGCTTTTATGGTACTATCATGGGTTAATGACCGTAATATTAAGCCGGGTGGATTTTAGCTCCCTTGCTAATAGGGTAACATTAGTCTATGTGGTGTCGATTATAGTTCAATGTACTGTTAATGCTTCTGTGTGACAGAGTGTACGAGTCTCATTAACCAACTCTTACATCCTCCTGATCTTTCTAGCCTAATATTCTTTTCAAACATCTTCTACTATAGTCCTTTTTTGTTACAATATTGATTCAAAATCTTTTAGAAAATAATACCTAATAGACACTGTTCAAGGTTGAAATGACTCGAAGGTTTAATGTGTGTCAAAAGATTTGTAACTCAAGAACTGAAGATATCAAGCATCAACAAAAAGACGATTGAACAGGACGCTCAAAGTCTCCAGTTCAGTAGGATTTTAGGAAGTAAGAATCCGGGGGGAGGAAGGACAAAGCATTGTTTACAGATGTGAGAGAGTGGCTGGAGTTCTCAATGTTCTACTCCGACACTATCATGACTGATACAGACCATGGAGCTGGTGTGCGACTGTGATCACACCTTTGCACTTTCTGTAAAATGTGATGCAGGCTTTTCTTTGATGTGTGTGTTTAAATGAACACATTCATTTAATGAGGTAAAAGGTTCAGGGTAGGGACGGGACGCAGGGGATGATAGGTAACTGTACTGACTTCATTTCACATTTTGAATTCCCTTTTGTGGAAGTGTTCTGTGTGCTTGCCTGAGTACAAATCTGAAGAAAAAATCTAAGCAGGTCAAACTGTTTCACAGAGAAGTGAGATTTTTAATTATAGTCATTAGGTCTGTGGCACAACGGTTTCTACTGCTTCTACTGCTATCGGGCTGGACTTTGTGTGCTGCACAACAACATGGCTGTGGTTACATGATCCTGTTCAAAGCGATGATAAAATAGAAAAACATAATAGCTACAGCTACATTCTTTTAATAGCTGAAAGAAAAAGCCTCCGTCACTGGCTCCATCGTGTTTTGAATCGATGCAGCGATCAGCGAGCGGGGGAACACGTGGTCACAGCCCACTGTGGCATCAGGTTTTTCTCTCCGGCCTTCGCCTTCAGATTGTCCACCTGAGGTCTCATGATCATTGTTGTCAAAAAAAGGACTGAAAGCAAGAGAAAGATTGAAATGGTACATCATTTAAATTTTGTATGGGAAGTATTTTGTTTACGTTTCTATATCTGGTATTGTTGTAGTCAATATGCTTTGTATAGATTTAAAAAAAAAAATGTTTTATGCTGTCAGAAAATGAGTTTTTCTTCTCATCACAGACACCAAACCTTCTACTTGTTGTCCTCTCTCTGTTATTCTATAATCTGAGGGTGGTTACAGCATGTGTTCATATATAATCAATAGCCTGACTTATATAACATTTCATCGCTCAAACATGAATAAAATTGATTTTCATATGAATTTTTCAAAATATCAATACCCCTTGTTAAAACCATGGAATAATTAGACGGGAGTGAAAGGTGTTTATCCGACTGTCCAAGAGCTTTGAACAATGTGAGGACATTGTATAGTGTTTCACACAATGATAGCTCTGAACTCAATGGATGGCACTCTCATCTGCAGAGAAAAATAAGAGTTTGTAGTGTTTTTTAATCAATGAATGCTTGTCCAACATAAGAATACGGCATTGTAAGACTTGTCCTGCATATTACATAATACTGACAAGAACTGTTCGATCAGGAAGTGTGTGGGTGTGGGAATCCAGAGTTAGTATGGTGGCTGTTCTACAGTGGGGTTGATGAACAACAGCGCCTCAAGAATAAAAGCTAATGTTAACCCACAGTTAACCGAGCTGAACCTTATACATGTAAATCATCACTTAAGAGTAATGGGACTTGATGACACGTACTGTCTTTGGCCTTACAGCCATTCGCCACTCCATTGAAACAGAAAGAAGCTGATATCTAACTACAAGGAAGAACATGCCTTTCAACTCAAATGTAAGGCGTGCAAGAGAAAAAAGTCATTAGATATGGCACAAGCCTAAAAAATTCCTCCGATAACCTTCACACTGCAATGGCCCCTGAATAAATGTCACATACTATCTGCTGTTTGCTCGGTGGAAACATTGCATCCAATCTGCCCGAACGGAAGTGAAGAGCTGTGAGAAACAAGTCTTCAAATTCCATCACGTGAAGTTTAAATAAAAAAAAGAATCAATCTCATGATTATTTGGTATTGTGTGAGCTGCATCCCAAGCACAAAGGGTTAATGTGTTACCTTTTGCTACAGAATACCTATTGTCCAAATATAATCTTTGTCAAAAAGAGGGGAAGAAAGATAAATAAGATATTTTTCATTATGCATACAGTATCCATATTACCGGCGCAGGACTCCTTGCCTGGAGGTACACTGGCATCAGCTCAATGAATATTCTATCAGTTTTTTCTGTAATGATCCCTTTTTTTTCCCTATGAAAGGCTCAATCCTCTCAAGATGAATGTTAGGTTATATCTATGTCTGCCTTTATCCTGCCCAGGGACATCCATGTGTTTGAGACCATATATGCATGACAGGAGATCAAACCATGAAGGTCGGCACTTTAGGTTGCAGATTTATGCTGTTTGCATAGCTGAAGTCATTTAATGTCCAGGTGATTGAAATGGAAAAAACAAAGGTACAGGTACTTTACCCCATAATTTACAGGTCTTATATTAACCACTGATGTTAAATTCTAAATAGTTTCAGCCATTCCTGCTCAATTTTAATTTTTGCTACTATAAAGAAACTGGATTGACGGATGAAACAGACGATCAGAGACTTTGAATTAACGTACATGCTTGAACGAACCAACATTCCACAGGTCAAACATGTAACAGCACTTAGTTGATTTTACTTTGTTTTTTTCAGTAACATACACATACAGGATGTAAACAATAAATGCGTAAGAAGATAAATATACTTGAAACTGTCAACAGGGGTGAGAGTAAAGGGAATGATGAGACAGAGGTCTCATATGTACTTACAGTATCGAAGCAGTTTGTTCTCCACCCACCTTGTTTGCCTCCACTTTACCAACATTCTGGCAAGTTTTTTGCGCCTCTCCGTAACATAGCATCTCATTAAATGGTGTAACCTTTGATTTAAAGTCAGGATTGTATATATATATATATATATACAATCTGCTTACAGTCAGCAACAAAGCGCCTCATCACTTTGTCGCAGCTACACTCTGTTCTCATCTGCTGTGATTAGAGGTGAAGATACAGAGTGAAAGGTTGTGAGAACAGACTTTGAAAATCTTCACCTTACACTTGAAGAGATCATTTTGAGACACATAAGCCTTTTTTAAAAAAAGAGAAGCTGTTAGTACAAAATGAATGAATACATGCACAAATTCATTGCTCAGGTTTCTACATGGTCTTTTTGAAGCACTTGTACATTGTACAATCGACCTTTAATGACCTTTTGGGGTAAAAAAAATAAAAAAAAAATAATAATAATTAATTTCATCTCTAGAACTTTATTTGTAATGTCAATATATTAGTATTGGTTTCCGTATGTACCCCAGATTACATGATGAACCGGGGACATTGATCACTGTTAATCATGGTAATATTAATAACCAAGACAATGTTTTATTTTTTGAGCTGTTGATTTTATACATTTGTGGGGAAAAAAATAATCCATCCATTAACAACTTTCACTAACAGCAACACTTCATGATAATGGAAATGCATCACAGCCACGTTATCCTTTCTTTATTTCCCATGATTCCTGCTGGAGGAGCCCCCTGGATGGTCAGTAATGAAACATTTAGACTGATCTGCAGGAAGAGACCGAGAAGCCAGCGCTGAGGGGGAACGCCGAGGACTGGGCCTCCATCCAGCTCGGACATCTTTTCACACCTGTAGCATCTGTCTGGCAAGCTCCAGAGAAGAGAGCAAGGGGCCATCTGCTCCATCATACCCGTCTTCAGTGTGTTGCCATAGGGATTTTCTTGTCCAGCCAAATGTACAGCTTTCACCCTCCCCATTCTCCCTGAGCTGATTAATTTGTTGATTTTTCAAATTAACAACCTCTGGCTATTGCTAACATTGGTGCTAATCCAAGACATGTGGGCCAAGGGAGGTTAAGGACAGAATATTAATGATCAACCTCACTAAGGTGCGAATGCTGAGGGAGGGAAGCTTGTCAAAGAAAATAAGCCTCATTCCAGATGTGATATGTGATATTAAGAGTCCAATGAGGCTGTAAAGCATAAAAGTAATTCCATTTCAGGCAACATGAGGAGCAGGTAATAATATATTATTGAAAGATTAGTCATATGTTGCTGTGGTGTTGAAAGTGACAGCCTTACAGCATATCTGAGTGTTTTTACAGCATGTGCGGATAGAAAGAAACACTAAAAGCAAGGGATATTAGTAGCACTTCACTGGGTGCAGAATCCATCCAGTATTCATGGCGAATATTAATGATTCACCAGATATACTGTCTTACGCGTGTTATCCATGTTCCTACACTTATTAGGCACAGGAAAAAAAATGCAGGTTTGGACGATTAGTCCTTTTTTTCAGCAAGCAGCAGCCTACAAAGGATGTTCCGTCTGTACCCAGATGTTGCTGCATTCAAAGGTTGTCACCCTCATGGTTTTAGAGGGCAGAATGTCAAAGAATACTAACGAGTACTACAGACGGGAGTTTGGGTCCTTCTGATTTTTGAGAAATTGCTGCTGTATTGGTGATGAATCCACCTGCTGTCAGAGCAGCTTTGGGATACAGTTTGTGAGAAACTTGAAGGTGATGCACAAATACTGCTCATCGAATTCACTTAATGCTTTAATTTTGTTACAGGTTTGAATAAACCAAATGCTCGAAGGTCTCGTTCACATCTTTTGTATCACCCAACATCACCATGGTGATAAAAAAAAGGTGTCATTCAAAGTGATCAACAGTCTAAGGACGACTACCTGCTCCTGATTGGACCTCCTGATGAAAGCTTACTGCAAAATGCTTCCTTGGTACCTCCAGTCATTCCAAACAACACTGTCAAATCAGGCAACTCTAACTGCTCCGTCTACATCTGTCTGCTGCAGCCAGCAGGACTTTCAGTCGGCACAGCAGCTGACAGACGTAAATAGCTGCAGATTGGAGAGATGATCTGTGGATTTTAACCTTCTCTCTGCTTGATCACTTTACATGTACATTAGGCTGAAAGCACAGTGCAGCCATTGTTGTGTGGGGGAGAATTTTGACGGAAGACGTTCTCGTTAAAAAGTCTCCACATCTGGAACTGACTGACATTTATGTGTAGTGTAGCCCTGCAGAGGGCTGCACTCCATTTCTTTTAAAGATTCAAAGTAACTGCCATTACAGGTATATTTTAACAACTATCATATACTACTTATTCTTCATGTTATTAATTCATAAGCCTTTTCTCAGAAGGAAAACAACCATCAGAGGTATCAATGCGATCTCAGAAAACGGCCTATTGACCTGATAGAGGCCTTTTAGCAGCCCTTGTAATCATGACCAGAGCAACTTAGGAAATCATGTCAATATCATGTGAGAAAGTTCATGCCATGAGTCATTTTTGGAGCAGTGGCTGGGGCAAACAAACATCGGACTTTTGCAGAGGGAGATGAGCGATTGATTTCCATTGTCAACCGCGAGTCAAGACTGTTTGGACCCAAGTGTTGTGGCAGACATTGCAACGGCAAATGACATTTACCATGCCTTGTAAGGTTATTTTTATACAATGGAGTTATGACAAACACCAGCAGCTCTCTATTGAAATATCACGGCTAGTCTAAGGAGGAAACAGCCAGTGGATAAAGGAAGAAATGTGTGCATGACGCCAGAATTATTCAGAAAAGAAGCAACTTTAACATTTTTCAGCAACTGCATCACCTGAACCATGTTATCAGATGTGACAGAAATTCCTCAGGCAGAGTTCAATAGAGGGTAACACAAGAAAGCTCTGCTCTTTTTTTCTCAGCCCCTCAAAAAAAGCCAAGAGCTGTAACTTGATCACAATAAATTGATAATAGTCCTCGACTTACTTGCTAGAGGAGTTACATTATAAATTGTTTTCTATATCAAACAAATCTTCTTTATCAGCCAACAAATACTGGTTGAAAGAACGCTTAACCAAGCATTTATCCAAGGGGAACTTAAAAGGTGTGTCATTTTTATCTATTTTCTGCCTTTCTGGTGGTTATTGAAGAAGCATGAGCCCGGGAGCTTTGTGTCTTATTGGAACAGATGAGATATGGTGCTCGGCTGTATGGGCTCGGGATTTATTCACTATAGGACCAAGACAATTGTTGAATCTAACCAAAGCTCAGGTATTTAATCTGATCAATTCACCATAAGAAATTTCTTACATCTTCTTATTGATCTTTAGCAAATGTAAGGAATAATATTGCTGACAACTTTAGCGTGTTCCAGCTGCTTGAATTAACTGCAGGTTAAATTGATGGTGAATATAACGGTACAAAATTTCATGAATACTTTTCCCTTCCTTTCTGTACAAAAGAGACCTCGTGAAAAATTGTTATTGACTATATTTACATCAACACAAACTCCTCCTTTAAGTAACGATGTGAACAATTCTGTTTACTTAAGGGAAACGTATAAAAAAAATAATTTGATAATGGAGTTTAAAGTTGATCAAATTATGAGATACAATCACACCTCCCATCTTGGAAGAGAAAGAAAGAATACGACTTGTATTTACTTCTTAATTGACTTTCACATACCTATTTCAGAATGGGTCCAATTGACGTACGTGTATTAAGATTTCCAATGAAAGCGCCAAAGTGCACTTATTAGAAATAACTAGTTGTACAACTCTCAAAGGAACACAACCACGGAAA
>CAAKHC010002703.1:4677-25479 GCA_901007825.1 Macroramphosus scolopax | reverse complement strand
CCCCGGACAAGATCACCTGTCTTAACTGTCATAAAACAAACCGCCGTGTTTTGTGGTTGAAGCACTTTATGTAAGGAGGCTGAGTGAGTGTGTTTGCATGTAAGAAAAAAAAGGACATGGCATTATAGAGTGAACGTCACCTTAAGGTTTTTTTATTTGAGCAAACATTTAGCTGCTGTATCAGTTCCGTGTTGCACAGTGGATAAAATTTTAGAGACGTTAGTCCTAAAGATGTCATGAGACCTTAAGGTGGTTCACATGTAGACATTTAAAAGTCAGTAGATTTATATTTTGCTCGGCTGCAGTTGGTCAATGGAAGTCCACCTTAAAAATAGGTAGAATGCTGCCAGGGTTGAATGCAATCCCAACAATGCTACCTCAGGTTTCAATGGATGCGTTGTACTGCTGTATGCAGAATCTATATGTACTTTATTTAAGGTGTTTGAGGAGTCTTTGTAAACCAACTTCATAACAATACCTATAGTGAACATTGTATCCTGATGCGCTGATGTTCCAGCCGGGCTTCTTTGAAGTCGGGCTGCTTCACTGTCTTGGCAATCAGATGCTGAACATCCCTCCATGTCAGCTCAGGACTGCTGCAAGAGACATGAAACAGAATATCATCAAACGTATCCTTCCTTCGGCCTGTGTTCTACACCGACTGAAACCAGAGAGGAAACACTTCAACTCTGTGTGATACTTTGAGCAGAAACCTTCAGGGAGCTCCATATGTGCTCCAGTCTTCTATAGAAAGAAGCTGGAGGACGGTTCTATGGGGCCCGCAGTCCACATTATCAGGTGAAGCACACACTGCTTTAATGCTGTGGTTTAATGTTACATAAACTGCTGCCATGAGTGCTGCTTTACATTGTACTGCAGGTCCTCCTTAAGTCAAACTTACTGTGTAATACTGGTGTCACTGAAAACAGAATATTTCTGAGAGACTTCAACGCAAAAGCCTGGAAAGTAGAATGTATAAAAAGTCTTTTTAATCCCAGGCAGGGGAATTCTAATACAGCGGACTCAAGTGTCATGTCAAGCAATATACTAATGGAATCCAATTAAGACCTTTAAACTGCGCCGAGAGCTGGAGGATATTAGCTCAGTTTTCTGTAACAATAGACCAAAGGGTCGTCAACGAGGGCTGTTTCAGGATATAAAAAGCATAAAGGAAATTGGGTTTTTCTGCTTTATTCACTCGTTATTGTTCCCAAAGAAAATTACTTGAATTGAGTATACGAAAATCACTTTGCCACCCGCCCTGAAAAGCTTTTTCTCTGTCTGCGCAGACATGACTCCACTGTTGGGCTCAACATCTGTACAAGGTGAGTTGTTTCTGCTATGCCGAACAATTTGACCGAGGTAATTAAAGGTGTGAAACTCCCGTCATTAACGGCACACATGCCTGCCAGTCCGAACACAGGAGGAGACGTCTTTCGGTGTTACTATGTGGCGAGTGTCTCCATGAAGATGTGAAGAAAAAAGACCAAAACACAAGTAGCCTCTTCATCATGGCGCTATTGAGAGCTAACATCTTAGGAAATATCAGATATAAACAGATGTATTCTTTCCACGTAGGGGACAAAAAAAAAAGACAGAACAAAAGCAAGGAGAGAAGCTTTCATTAGCAGCATAAAACAAAACCGCAGCAAGCAGCGAGAGCAAGCAGCTATAACAACATGTTGGGAATAATACCTGTAACACTAATAATAGAAGGAGAGAATGAAACAAAACACAACGCACAAACAATTATTTTAAGCTTTGATTTCAAAGGGATTGGTGTGCATGTGTGTGTGTGTAAGAGGGGAATAGGCTTTGTACTTTTGAACTGTTGCTGCTCACTGTATGAGTTTGTGTGTGTGTGAGTGTGCGATCTGCAGTACACAGTGGTGTCTGCAGTGTGATTCTGTTGTGTGTACTCCCCCACCTCCATCATCAGCACCAGCACCATCACCCCTCTGGTGGAATCAGAGAAAGCCCCGCGGCCCCGGCTGGTTTGCATAAAGCAAACAAAATTAAATTTGCTTTGCTAAATCAAAGCATGTATGGTATTCCAAGCCGCCCTCTCTGGGACAAATTACTTCAAACGAACTCCTTTGTATCATAACAGAATAAAAAAAAATCATCCCAATCAGCGGCTCTCCAAAACCCTCGACTCGGGAATTAATTATTGAACCGAGGGCTTTTCTCTCTCCGAGCAGTCCGCGACACAGATCTATTTATTTTGGAAAAGTCGTTTTGCTCTTAAAATCGCACTGTTGGCTGAGAATCCAGTTTCCTGCTATCTCTATTTCACTCCCCTTGGCCGCACGGCCCCTGAAGGGACGTGTGAATAGGTTTAGGCCACAAAATTAATCTGAAAACCCCACGACCAGAATCAACCACAGTGCTGCTTAAACAGATGTATTGCTGTAGCTGTAATGGACTTTAGATTAACTGAGCTGTTAACTTCTGAGCTTTATTTCCCACAGAAGCGGCACTTTTTTCTCTACACAAGCTCTTTGTATCAACACCGCCCTGCGTTTTATCTGGTGGTTTCGGTTTAGCTGAAAGAAGCACAAACACGTTACACAGACTACATGGTGAATGAAACTTTGTATGCAGCTGCAATACAAGAAAACCCATTCCAGAGGTAGTTATCATTTACTGCGCTTGATATCTATTCAACATTCCCTTTATGTCTTCCTGACATGCTGCACAAGAACAGGGTTTCGACCAAGCCTTTATGGGGCCAAGGGACACATTTGATTTGGGGGCTCCTGTCGCCCCGGCGAGGCCTTCACTGTTGACCATTTCATTAACAGAACAATTCAATGTAATAAAACAGTGTACAGTGTAACATAATACCAACATGATATATTTCTTAATGAATATGTTATGATCATTTCAAACATAATCACAAAATTTTAAATTATTTATTGAAAATGACCTCTCGCGGCCCACCTGCAGTACCTCCACAGCCCACCAGGGGATCGTAGCTCACACTTTGGGAATCATTGACTTTCATCATACCAATTACAATCAATTTACTTTAAGTAACAGCACTAACAACAGCTTTTATTGCTTTTGGTTTAAAAAAATTAATACGTCCAGGAAACATTCAACTACAATTCAAACATTACCTCAGAAAGTTTCCTCCTCATATAAAGAATAAATTCTTACTGACATAAAATGAACAGAGGAACATAAAACAAGGTAAAAATAATGGTTCAAGAATAAAATACACAGCTGAATAAATGTTTTTTGAAATCTACATAGAGATATGCAAATGGATCACTAACTCAATATTCCACTTTCACAGGAGAACCTGTGTTTCCTGGCTTTTCTGGAGGCAAAGTCGTTTAGACGTCGCTGCGAGAGATCTGACAGCCTAATTTGTTGTTGAGACGAATGAGTGCAGCCTTTCTTTGTGCCATGGAACACCTCAAGTAGTTCTTGAGCCACTTGAGCTTAGAAAAGCTCCGCTCTGCAGCGGCAACAGTCGTGGGGAGAGAGCAACCTATCTGGAGAGCTACCCAAAGATGTGGGTCCAACTCACAGATCTTTAGAGAGAGGTAATTAAGAAGCTGAAATGTGGCCATCTTTTCTTGGGGGACTTCTGGGCGACACGCCATCTCTGTAGCGCGTACGCACGTCAACATCAGCCCGTTTCCCACAGGATAGTTCGTCTCCAAGAAGCGTACACTCGTCCCTCCGTATCTACGCATCAAGTTGGATAAAGTTGAGAAGCGACTATCCACAGACACTAAAAGCCCTCCGAAGATGCAGGATTCCATAGACAACCACAGCAGTAAGAGAGGGTACTTCCAGGGTCTTAACTGCATCATTAGTCATTACTCATTAGTCAAACCGTTGTGGTCAACAGCTTCCTCTGCCTCAATGATCAAATCTCTATTGCTGGAACCTGTGCACCCTTAAAACCAGTCCTTCTGTAACTGATGACGTTTTCTTCTTCCAATGCAACATCAAGCTGAGAGTAGATTGTGATGTTCACATTCCTTAAGATGGACCAGCTGAGAAGGTTCCTTGACTACATTGTCCTCTACAGTCCTGTAAAAGGATGTTCAAGGCTGGACCAGTACATTCAGCAGCCAGGAGAAACCCCAAGAAGTGTTGCAGTGTGCAAACCTGGTGATTGATATCTGGGATACAATCCAATATTATGACATAATGCATCTAATCTTTGATTTCTTCTAGTGTTTCCTCCAGTATTTTGTCAGTAAAGCAGCTTATCAGCCTACTTTAGTTGGTTTTCCCCAAGTATGTGATGTGCTGTGCTCCACTGACAACTCGTCTCACGTGATCTCTCTAAACAGGATCAAATTGAGCTTATTTTAGAAAGTCTCCGCTGTTGCCCTGATGTAACAGATCACCAAATCCCCTGAGTGCCACGTTCCTCTCCGCCAAGACGTGAGTAACACTAAGTAAGTGTGTGAGAACATCTCTCCTTTCTGTATCATTGATAGTTTTTTTCCCCTTTGAAAAACGAAATGTAAATTCTTCCATTTCACCAGGTTGTCGTGATGATAACAGCAGCAGTGTCTGTATATTGACCCGATCAGAACGGCTCTCTGTTATTAGCTTTGTGGACTTTCTGAAGAACAATTTGCAACGGAGCAATAAACCGCATCATTTCATTTCAAATAAGAGAGCCAACTCTGCTTAACAGTTTCCCCGATTAATTAATTTTCCATGGGTGTAGTGGTGCTGGAAGCTTTGGCCATTATGTGATTTTAGCTAATATTAAGTTTTCCTTTGTAGTTAACGGCCCTCTGCTCACCAAAGAAAAAGCTTTCTGAGCTGCTGATCCATGTTGGAAGTATGAGGGACGAGATGTTACATGGTCACAATGACCACATAAGTAGAAGGACCTACAGGGAACTTTAGATAACTACAATTACTGTAAAGACATTTGATTGTACACTAAACTGGGCAAATGTAAAGTCGATTGTGCTTTTAACTCTGTAGGTTGAAACTCACATGGTCGGGTGCTGGGATGATCTCCCTGCCTGCAGAGGAAGACGGACCGAAGAAGAGCAAACAAACAAGAAAAGCTCATGTTGGAAGTTACAAATTAATATGCATGAACATTCATGAAGATCAGATAGTGTTTACTGTTTATTGAATTTGTGTGGGAGAGGTGTTCATTTATTTTCATGCTAATTTCAGTCATTTGTGGTGCCGTTGAACTGTACTTTATACACGGAGTACAGACAAGGACAATTTGTGGGGCTGGTTGCTGAACCGCTGTAACAAGACGGTAACGAGCCAGTTAACTGGCAGCGTGTTAGCACTTCCTACCTGACCGGGCACTACTGCACTATTATTGCAAACCTTGCAAAATACATAGCGACCTTACAATTTGTATTTTGAATGTACTCGTAATACTTTACACATTAACACATTAGTTAGCTGTTACCACACACACATTTAACATGTGTAACGTTGAAGTGTACAACTGTCCATCTTATTAGCGTGCATCATTTATTAAGTCACTACTTTCATCTTCATTCATTCATCTTTATACTCGACGGCGCTGGATGGGATGATATCAACTCCGAGCCACGATTTACATAAGGCTTCACAATGCATCAGGTGATGAAAAAGGTGTCGTGAAAATACACAAATCACGCACACATGAAAACATTACATTGGACAAATCCTAATAAAAGTCATACGTTACATGTCACAAATTATCTCAGCTGTTTTTAATGTTGGTAAAAATTAGACTACAGAGGAGTGTCTCTTTTCAACAGCAACTGGGGAAATAGGAAAAGAAACTGACATCAATTAGCGGGTTGTCTCGCACACACATGACACGACTGAGCTGTAACTGATGAGAGGCCGCGGTGCCAGAGTGCAACAGAATATTAGCCTCCTCCAGACCCTTACAGCCTTCATCCCCTTGCCAAGGCTCACAAAGCAGCACAACAGCCGTCACAGTGAGCACACAACTGTTTACAAATCCCCAGTTAATAGGATCAGGGCTCATTGACTGGCCCGCTTCAATGTGTCTGATGTAATCTATTAGCTGTATGATAGTCAGTGTCTCAGTCCAATCGATAACCCTAGGCCTCCATATTGCTCCACTGTGGACCGTTAGTCCTCTTTAGTGCTGCTTAGAATGCAGACTTAGTGACTATAAAGTGCATGCATGTGTGTGTGCGTGTCCATGTTTGTTTCAGTGTGTGCGCAGAGATTTGCTTCCATCTGCTTGTGTGTCAGAATGTTTACTTTTTCTGAGTTTAAGTGCTTGAATATACACTTGTGCCAAAAAATACCGCATCACTGTATCACTACAGTTTATAGCAGAGCAATGCTAAATCATAAAACATACATAACTGATGCTTAGGCAGATGCTATTCCTATAACACGGTAACGTGTGGATGCATGTGGGGATTGCCTGTGTGTGTTGTGTAATTATGTTGACATTGTATCATCCCTGCACCTATACTCCAGTGTATTACTGTGTAACAGTGCATATGTGTATATTAATGGCGCTTCGCTGTGGATGGCATGTCTGCAAGTGTACTGTATGTTTGTGCATGCGCTCGCTGTGCATGTGTGTGTCGGAGTGTGCCTGTAGCTGGTTTAACTGGGTTTCCAATTAAGTTGAACCACAGGCCAGATCAATGCGAGTCCTCTGTGTGCAGGAATGAGCAGCCCTGGGCCCTCAGAGCATGCCCACGAATAATTTATCACTCACAATGCGCCCAGGCAAAGAGGAAGGGGAGGAGGAGACAGGGAGTGCAAGGACAAAGTGTCCAGCCCAGGGGAGGGATTGCCAAAGATGGGCAATCGAGGGGACAGAAAGATGGAGGGGTGAAGAAAGAGAGAGAGATCATAACCCTGAGGAAAACACTGTCAGCTCCCAATCATTTAGAAGCATCACACTCAACATTTTTTCCAGTAAACAAAGTCAATTCTAAAGGGAACACAAGCCACATAAGACTTTTTTTTTACCACAATATAAGGTATGAAATGCTGCACTAGTAACAGACATATATGATAGATGGATGTAGAGGCCTATCAGTTTTACAGTAGTTGCATTTTGCAAATTAGAAAACAATCCGCTCCAGCAAACGTTGCACCATGATGATCGCAGCCATGCAAAAACTGTCCAGAGATCCAAAAAGCTTTCTCAGTGGAATTATATTTTAACTTGGGATGAAGAGTTTAAGCATCTGAGAAATCCTCAAAGCCATGAATCTTTCACTAGAGGTGGGGTCTCGAGTCACATGACTTGGACTCAAATCAAACTTGAGTCACAAAGAAATAACTTGATGAACTTGAACACCAATGACACGTGACTTCACTTGGAGCCTAATGACTTGGAAGACTTGATACTCTCCACCAGTCCTACAGGTAGTGTAATCTAATGTGCTATTTCAGACCAATCTGTCATTTGACAATCACATTTTGTGAGCAGCGAGCAAACAGGGAAGATGTGTGTCAGGGCGGACAGACAGAAGCATGTTATCGTATACTACAAAATGATATAATAATTATATATGGCTGCACAAGATCACATTTAAAAGAAAAAATATTCCGACCAACTGAAGGAGATTTCAATAACAGGCGGGCTTGTTAGTCACCAAGATATAATAAGTTGGCAGAGAAGCAACAGTTTGATCTCAGGCAGCAGAACTTCTGCTTGGACACTTTGCATTAAGATCTCCAGCCGAGCCACATCGCAGCTTTAATTGAAAGGCAGAAAATCTAAAGCACATGTGGGTTTACAGGGACCCACATTTAGAGACGAACGTGAAAGAACAGGAGGAAAAGCGCACACTATGTTTATCAGCATAAGAGGGCCAGTAACCCACTACATGATAACTACACAGGATGACAAAGTTGGACACACATACTGCACGGACAGACATTTATATATGAACACCCACAGGGGCACGGCTCCACACAAACACGTACAGAGTGTCCTCCCCACCCTGTGGTGTGTCAGAGTCCAATGTTCCCCCTGTCTCTGTCCTCAGTTAATCTCTATTAATCTCACAGTAGCGAGGCGTGCACTGGTAAGATGCTCCACATCGCCTGTAATCGTCTCTTAATGTGCTGCCTTCTCTTAAGTGCAGCCTAAGCGAACCTATTTGCAGTAACTGTGCGCACACTGAGATTCCTCACATGTTATCTGAACAAGTGTTACTAATGGGTTTATCAATTAGGCCAAGTCCAATAACTGCCTAAAGGACATATAATAATGTCTCCATTAGATACACTCCAGCATGGCGGACTTGATTTCTGTCATTAATGAGAACGCACACACACAAGCACCCACACACGGTTGCATGATGGGGAGGCCATGGACAGTTTGCATGTCAGAACCAGACGTAAGGCAGTTTAATACTCTGATGAGAACACGTGTGCAGATGAAGACTTAAAAAATAGGTGTAGAAGGAGACAATAATCCAACAAAATGAACTGGATTTTGGACATATGTAGATCTAAAAATAAACAGCGAGCATGAGATTAAAACCAAATGTTCAGCTATTTCTAACCAAGTGGAGAGACACACTGGTGCATGAAGAAAGAGAACCAGAGGTCCACTCAGAGAGGTTCTCACGGTGAACAAATGGTCAGAAACAGAGAGACTGACAAACTCGATAAGCAGGGAATTGATTTACCGCGAGTCTTTGTTGGACAGGTGTCGAGACAGATGGAAACCATGACAGACATAATGTCAGAGAGACAAATAGACGGTGACACCGTGAACTCTCAGAGCGATAAAACACGGCCGACTGTTCTGACAACACACACAACAGTCCCGACAAAGAGGCGGCACTATGTTGTTTAGGCAATACACAATATGTTGCAATACCGACGCCCGGCAGGAAACCATTACACTATCTACAAACCACAAAGATTATGGGCGCACAATTTCACAAACATCTAGTAAGTGCCAGTAGCAGCTTATCACACATGTATTATGACTTGCCGATCTGCTTCACTTTTAGGATAAATTAGCGGATGAATCGTAAGATTGCACAACCATGGAAAAGCAGATTTGGAGAGTGAAGACGTATGAAGAGTAAATGGAGGTGGAGATACGGAGCAGTTGATCTAATCTGTGAACTAATAGTCCCTTAAGACAAGGAAAAATATATTTGTGTATCAATATATCTGCAGATATGTCCAATATATGTACAATATACAATAATGACCAGCTAAAGCGAAACGCAGCGTAATGTGGAATTGGCAGTTTCTGTCTGTCTATAGTATACAACAGACGGAAGCTGCTCTGGGTCAGTAGGATCCAGGTAGTTGATGCTCCGCCTCCTCAGATGTGGCGCTTGCAAGGACCCTGAATTATGTCCGGAACCGGATGGGATCAGTTTCAGCCCCTGTAGGAGGAAGTGGAACTCTCCTCTTCTTCCTCTACCCTTTTTTTTGTGAGTAAAGAGGAGAACAAGATAAACATGTTAACTATGCTTTAACTTGAGCCGCTAACGACTAACAACAATGCACAATAAAGTCCATGAACGACTATATATATATATACTGTGTATATATATCTATGCTGTATATGTGTGTGTGTTTGTGTGTGTGTGAAATGGGAGGAGAGAGAGTGTGGCATGGAATAAGCAAGTGTGAAAAGAAAAAGAGAGTGAGGGAAAAGAAAGATATACACAGACAGAGAGAATCTAGCTCCATAAAGACGTGAGCAGAATGTTGCCAACGTGAGTGAGAGAGGTGATATATAGTTTAGTCAGTAGCAGCGGGTCACGACAAAGCCTTTAACAGTAATGTCCTGGGAGTCGCTTCGCCCAGGGGACCTGCGCTCCATTTTACAGCCAAGCGACTGAGACTGAGACGCTGTGGCATGACAGCTGGAGCAGTAAAGCTGGCCTCTAGTACCATCCATAACATGAAGGAGGCATAGACGCCGCTGATACCACCACAAAACACCAGGCCTGAGGCCACACTGACAGCTGGCGAGTTAAGAGGGATGAAGAAAAAGGGGGCTTGGGAAATGGTCGGAAGGAGCAGATGAGACAAAGGAGGGAGAGGAAGAAAAGGCGAGATATATCTGCAGATTTAGGCAGCCATGAAGGAGAGGGTTGGAGGAAAGGATGATCTCAGCAAAGGAGGAGGGGAGAGGAAATAAAACACATGTGAAGAAGATGAGAAAAGAGAGTGAAGTGATGCTCTGAATTTTTACGTAAAAGTCATTTGAAACACCGCTGAACAAAAATAATGTAAATTTGGCCCGATTAATTTTTTCTATTGATACCTTAATTATTGAACTGATGATTGTTGCACCTGTGAAAAGTTCTGTAGAGGTCAAAGACAAGCTGTTAGGAGGGACACAGAGGGGAGAGAAAACCCTTTCGTATAGATGATTGCAAGCTATGGGGAACATGGGAAGTGTAGTCTGAAATATGAACAGCATATAGAATATATATTTATGGTGTTGCAAGTGGTTGCAAAGAGACACTCACTTAGCTCCTTAAACAAGAGCCAGATTCCCGGAGCTGCACTGGTAAAGTGGAGGGCGCTCTAAAGCTGTCAGATATTCTTTTCTACTCTGTTCTTTTTATTTTTATATCTGATTGTTGTGGGAAGAATCTTTGGAAAGAATGTGACTTTGCAAAAGAGAGAAAGCCAGAAGAGTTCCCACAGCAGAGCGGCTGCTTTACCCGCAGCGGCAACACAATTATAGAGTGATGATAATTACTGAAGCAACTTGTGACAGGTCAGACAACCTCCTAATGTGAGGTGCAAAAGGGCAGATGAAAGTGATATCACACTGATAAAATTGGCCTTTCAGTTTCTGTAGTAAGTTAGCGCTGCGTTTCTTCCTGGCTTTTCACTGTTACCTCTGTCATCAACACCTTGGCTTCTTCCTCTCCCTTTCTCAGCCACTGCAGCCGCACTTTACCGCCAATCAACACCTGTTGGCTTCTGTGCACGTGTGTGTGTGTGTGGCGTGTGAGTGCGTGCGTGCATGCACATATGTGTGTGTGTGTGTGTGTGCGTGCATGTGCGAGTGCGTGTGCATGTGTGTGTGTGTGTGTGTGGACCAAGGTTTCTATAAATATAGAAAAAAATCACACACGCACACACACACACACACACACACACACACACACTTAATAATGATAACCACTGTTGTTAGATGTGTCAGGTGGTAGCTGCACACTAACCAGAGGTAGTGAACCTCCCACGCTGGTTCAGACTGATGGTCTTCCCCCCCGAGGCAGGGCCCACCGAAGTAGGCGGGCTTCCCTGTTTGAGTGGCGGCGCTGATGGCAATATTGTAGACGGTGTTAACACAACCGTCAGTGGTCAGGCTGTATTCCATTATTACCTGCCACCCACACTGAGATGCTGCCCTTCTCAAACCTGGAAACACAAACAGGGAGATGTAAGAGTAAAAGAATAAGTCTAGAGAGGATTTCATAAAGAATGTTTCCATCTCACGGTCGGTGGAGCATTTTAAATAGACATTTACTGAATGTGTCTACATCAAGGAACAAAAGTCAAACGAAGCGATATGCTATTGTTGGGTGCTGTGTGAAAGCACTGGGCAAGTTGTTGTTCATCTGGGTGATATTTCATTCTTGTATGCATTGGAAAGGGATGAGTTGCACATGGTGGTGGAGAACGTCTGGTTTCAGTTTGAATATTAAATTACATTTTGCTGTTTTATTCGTCACTTGTGGTGTGTTTGGTTTGTTTGAATCTGGTGTTTTAATTTTCATTGAAATGAACACAGTTGGAGAACTACAGTGATATCAGTAAACTCATTAGTGCAACACACAAACAAATGCACACAGACATGTGATCACTTTATCACTTGATAACCAAGTAAGCTGAGTCAGCTATTTAAACCGTTTATGACATCAGTAACATGATTATTAAAACAACCTAAAAGTTAATCTAATAAACTTACTCAGCTGACATGAAGCCCTCCCAGCATGAAGCACAGCGGAGTAATGGATTACTTGATATACCAGGCAGCAGACAAACATGCCACAACAATGGAGACTAAATACCTACTTAAGAAGTCAAAACAGGACGTATGCCGCAGCTTACTGTAACACCTGTAACAGGCCGTCAAAACTGCAGTGTGTGTGCAGAGAAATATTGTTTTCGTGTATTCTGCCGGTACACACCACTCCCATCAAGTGTGACAATATTTATTTTGTGAAATGATGCTTGAAATCATTCACATCGGGGGAGTCGATCACAGAGTTCAGTGTTTTTGTAACTAAAACCCCTTTGCTGCAATATGATAAGTAATAATAACATATCATTGAGTAATGAGTATATTCCACTTAGCCAGCTTCACACCACCTCCACCACTTTGCAAATTTAATCAAACATCAAAGACACTATACTTTGAAAACAGCACTTTTTTTTATATATATAATTGCGCCATCGCATACAAGTAGGCACGAATAACACGGTTCAATTGGCCTTATTTTGTAAATCAGAAGAAGAAGCTTTGGGAACTGACTGAAAGACTGAGACTGCTGATACAAGCATGCAAAATGAGTTTCCCTCGTAGTGTGGCCGGCTTTGGGTGCTCCTCCCTCACTCCGCAGTGACTCACCTTCTCCTATTGAGGTATAACGTTGTAGGAGACGGACTGGCCACGCCGTGTTCTGGCTCTGAAAGGTCTTAAAGTTATTCCCAAAGACTTCTTCTGGATTACATTTATTAAACATAAAGTTTATGAGGCTTGTCAATACTCCCCAGCTGCACGTAACATTCCTAATAATACAATGAATCACGTTGTGTAAACTGGTTTGATCAATTACAATAGTTTTGTCTAAAGTTGCCAACTGCTTGTTATCAGTCTAACAGCAGGTCTGAGTGTGACGTCTGAAACACTCAAACTGCATTAACATTTACAGACACTCTGATGTATAGTAACGTCTAGTGCACATAACTATTACTTTGTTCCGTATATAGTTTGATAGTTTTTCCACGAATGCTGCATAAAGGCACGGACAATTACCAGTGCATTTACAAAGCAGAGGCAAACACAAGCCAGACGTATGCCCAGTCATTCCTCATTGTCAGACAGCGAGCACAGGTCTCAACAACAACCAGGAGGTCAACATGCATCTTTTATTTGGGTCTTGCCCCTTCAACTCCTGCGCGCCAGATTCTGTTTTTCAGTCAAGATGAAATAGACTCAGCAAGGTGAAATGAGACTAACGGTAGAAAGTGATTCCTGGTCTTGCCTCAATATTTTTTTTCTTGATTTTTCCAATTCTGCAAGAAGCCCTCTTCAGGCTCGGAACAAATGAGGGAGTGTCGAGGGGTCAAAGATCACAGCGGTCAAATGTCAGGGTTCAACCGGGGGATCGCCCGCTTGTTCATACCGATGGCATCACTGTCTTAAATTGGTTTTGAGGTGCACATATCTGAGAGGTCTGTGGGAGATATTCAAACATAGCATGTACTCCTCATTAACTGGTAGTTTATAGCAGCCGTTAGTGTTTCCTATAAAAAATCTTTGATTCCTGAACAGAAAATGAGCATTCATGTTATTTCGGTTCACTCATCCCGAGCAAATGTTACAACCAACACTAAAAAAAAAAAAGCCATTACTGAAGCTCCCTCTAAAAATGAGCTGTTAAAAAAGGTTCAGCACGGCTCAATAGCAGCCAGACACCGTGTAATCTGTCATATTCACAGAGAGCCTTTTTCTTTCTCAAGAAGTATTTCTGATCACCTGAACCCAGAACTCCGTCTTCAGAGACGCTCTAACTGACATATGACTTTCACTTCCTCCATCAAATGTCTGTTTTCTAAGTGCAGTTAATGAGGCCGTCAGCAGCGGCAAATTGTCATGAAAGAATGAACTCAAACCAACTGTTTAAACAAAGGGTGAGGAGGCTATTTTGGCAAAGCCCTCTTTCTCCAATAGTCTGAATAAAACCCTTTTTATAATGATCTTCAGCCTAATGTTTACAACCAATATACCATCATACTTCCATCTAAGTCCAAACTAAATATGAGACTGGGTCTTTTATTGGAAATACATTAGATTGGTGTACTTTTGTTTTATGAGTGACTCAGAAATAAGTGCTCTGAATGTGTGTTATAGGAGTCACTGTGGGGCGATAGATTATTGTTAAAGTTAAGTCCTGCCTAATGATCTTCATAGAAACAGGCACTTTGCTTTAATGCAGCAGCAAAGTAACTGCTGAAGATGATGTTCACTGTGACTTTGTGTTTTTTCATTGCGTTCTCAAACAATTCTTCCTTCTTTACAAAACATTACCCGGGTATACTAAGTATCTTTGCCAATGCCTCTCATTCCATGTCATAATACTGGCTACAGCAGTACACCCACAATGTACTTCCCACTGTCACTATAAGGCTGTATTGTTTTGCTCACCTCCAACCTGACATTGAAGCCGTTGCCCACGATGCAGCAGGAGGTTTTTTTTCTTTTTCTTTTCATAAAGGTGCATGTCTTCTTTCCTGAGAAATTAATGAAAACGTCCGATGTAGCAACTCTAGAATCTGGCTCCACCTTTTGATCAAGATCTTCAACAGAACTATTTTATGTGTCATCCTGCTCACATGCAGTTAGGCAGACAAAAAGCCAACAAGCCAACACAGTCACGTTTCCTCCTCGGCAGAGATAAAGTAAACTAAGAGCAACCTGATGCACTTTGCTCTCCTCATCTCTGACAGGCACGGGATCATGAGACGGACCGGTCCAAACTGGAGAGGATCTCCTCTCAGCCAGACAGACAACAAACGGAGCACAGTGTTATCACAATGACACAACTGGAAATGAATGATTGTCATGAATTAGTCTGTCAACATATTTCTTCTGACTGACAGAAATCAGTGTCACCGAGGGGGACGTGACAGTGTCTCTGTGTGGATCATGTGTGTGCCCCGTGAAGGAGAACATGTTTGAATGACTTGTTTGCCAGAGTGTACAGGCACGACGGGAGGAGGATGTCTTGGCAGCAAAATGTACAAGTGCAATTATGTATCCCTCCCTCTCTCCAGCCAGGCTTATCCATGCCAGACAATCTGCTCTGACAAAGTACAAGTTGGCCTGCTCGCTTCAAAATGTCTATAGGATTATAAACGACAAGGCAGGAGCAAACACACATCCACTCCACATATGCTTCTCAGCTAGTCAGTGTCACACCAGCCGAACAGAATAAAACAACTTCATCACTAAATGAAAGGTTTATTGTCTTAAATTTAAGTAATAAAGAGGCTGCGCAGTTCAAGAGAGTCAATACACAGATTTCTGTGTAATAAACAGTCGAGCAGAACTACACAGGGCTAATGGGCAGAAAGACAACTGAACTAGAAATAACACTGCATCAAACAAAGCTTGTTAATTGAGATCTCCATGGGACGCACGTCGTGATTATATTGTTTGTCAGCTTTAAGAAGACACAAGATTCATTGTTGGAAACTGGGATTGTCACTGCCTCTGTTAAGGAGGTTATGTTTTACCAATCATTTGTTCATGCATGTTTGTGTGTGTGTGTCAGCAGGATTACACAAAAACTAACCCCGCCCTTTTGGGGTTTTGCAGTATGCTCACAAAGTTCTTGTTGGTGTGATCTACACGTAAGAAGAAAATTATGGAATACATGGAAGAACCGTGATCAACTTAAGGGTGATACAAAGGAAGAAAGGTGTTTTCTGTTCTTGCAGAAGCTGCGCAGTTGATTGATTTTATTTGCTGATGAAGCCTGAATAAAGGCGTGACATTAAGGTGCCCTGGGATATCTTGTTTCTGTGGTTTGCCTTTGCACATTGGCACAGTAATCCATCAGTGATGCCAGGAAAAACAGATAAACCTTCAATAAAACGTTTAACCAGAGAGGCAATGAAAAAGATGAGGGAAAATATTTCATACACTGATAAAGAAAGAAACAAATCCCTTCAATTGCAAACGAAAAATGTTTCCATTGCAATTGAATTGAATTAGCCAATGTTTGTGATCTTCGAGTGCATTTGAAAATTCACACAGTTTTTCCTGTAGTCGGAGCAGTGTGTCAGATAATAAGTAAAATGCTCATAATGCAGCCAAGAAAGCTTCTCTCTCTCTGTATTTCTGTGGCATTCGTGCATTCAGGTCAACTTGTGACGTGTTACAGAAATGTGAAAAGTGCAGCCTTTCAGACCGCAATGGATTGCAATTATATAACAGGGTCGACATCTGAATGTAGCCAACGATCAGGATAACGCTGACGCTGTGACATTCACACAGCGCTATGCTCTAAATAAACACATTTCCAATCTTTTGGTGCAGTTAAAGATGCATTTGGACGATGCCCAAGTCCATTGAGTGTTAGAATATTTTCCGTGGGCCCTTGAAGTCAGGAGTGTGGTGTTTTTTCAAGCCATTTAAACTTGCAGTGTTATAGACAGGTTATTAAAACTTTAAATTTCAAGTGGCCCACTAAGTGGTGCAATTAATTTGCCAGAGAGTTGAGGTGAGGCCTATTTTTTACATCAGGGTGTGTCAAGATGCAGGCGTTGAGGTGTTGAACATGACTGATGGATAAATGAACGAACAAGTGGGCACAGAATATTCTGCAGTCCCCATAATTTCAATCTATTTATTCTGCCACTCTTTCCCTTTTTCATCCTTTCCTTTCTCTGTCAGTTGCTTTTCTTTCACTAGCCCCCTCCCTGTCCTCCCCTTCCTCTCACCCCAGCACCACCTCCTTCTCCATCTCTGCTAGGGCTCCTGTGGTCTCAGCCAGAGACAAACGAATGACGGCCCCGGGAGGGCCGCGCCTGCCCTGCCACACATCACTCACCAGCTCTCTCTCTCTCTCTCAATCACACACACACACACACACACACACACACACACACACACACACACGCACACACACGCACACACACGCACGCGCACGCACGCACACGCACGCACGCACACACACACGTAAGGGACCAATCTTTGTCCCATGCAGGCATCGCCGTCGGGTTGTCATGGTAACCTGCAGTCGGTTTTGTCGTTACGACTTGATTGTGTTGAGCTCAGGCAGGATGGAGCCCTGGGTGGGTGAAGCCTCATTGGAGCCCGCCATGCCGTGCCATGCTGTTCCATGCCACGCCAGGTCAGCCTCCTACGTCCTCTGCATAACCACTGATTCTGTATTCTCTTCTCATCCAGCATTTAGATTTTTTTTTTTGCGCTCGAACAAGTCCTCCTACACAATAAGGTTTCTGCATGTATGTGTTGATTTGTTTGGCGTTATTGTTTACCTTACAGACACTTTCTTTCTTTCCGTGTTTTCACTTGGCTTTCTCCCTGTTAGTATGTGCTAAGATTATCGCTCTGCCCTGCTCCAGTGGGTGTAGACATGCATGAGGCCAGCGAGGAGCTCCACTGGTTGAGTTTAATATACATTGGAAACAGATGAAGAACCTGCTAAGTGAACAGAAAGCTACATGACCATTTGTGTGGTGGCATGCAGTCTGTCTTTGCGAGTGAATATAGTTGACAACTGGTATTCATGGTAGAGAAATGTGCATTGAAAAAGTGGGTAGTGCAGAGATTCTTACAACTGTATGTGTTTTCTAGAGGAAGCCCTGCATGGGAGAAATATACTGCAATACAGTTTGGATGCAATGAGACGTATTCAAAACATTTGTCAGTCACCATTTTAGCCTGTTTCACTGAATGTCAGATTTTTTTACTATTTGTACAAGGCCACTTTAACAACTTGTGTCACTATATAATTATATTTTCATTTACAGTGGAGGCATCCATCCTTCTCCCTCATGATCATTTCAATTCATCCCTTGCAAATGATTTTGTTTGCATATGAACATTACCAATTATTTTTTCCTTTTTCTGAAATTTAAGATAATGAATTGAATGCTGGTGTGTGTGTGTAAGTCCATTAATGGTTCCCTGTGTGAGTGGAAATCACGCTCGTACCCATTTGCAGAATGACTAAGTTCTGTGTTTTAATGAAAATGTCTACCGTGGATTTGTGCCGACATTTTAATAATGTATCTTTATTTTTATTTTGACTAGCGACAACTTGACGAGGTGTGCTAAGGTACGGTGAGTTGGACCCTGGCATGGTGCGAACCAAGTGTGAACGCCAGGAAGACGGTAATGGCGGTAAAAGGATCCCTTTGGTTTGTTGCTAAGAGAAAAGTTATCAACATTCACAACTTGCTATCGATACGATTCAGAAAACTGAAGTCACATTGGAGCTGCAACAAAACAAAAGTCCCAATGTCATGACATAGACGTACTCAGGCCTGGAACAATGAGGGAAAGGTGAGCATCAGTGGGAGCGGGAGTGTGTGTGTGTGTGTGTGTGTGGGGGGGGGGGGGGTCGTGCATGGGTACAGTACAAGGCGACTGGACCTAGTGCGAGCACTCCCTAAATGGACTGTTATGAATGGACTTCTATAATCAGCGGATGGCTGGTGTGTAATAGCTGAAAAGAATTGCTTTCTGCAGGGGGGCAAAGGAGCCCGCTTTATTAAGTGTTCATCTTCGTGTCAGCTCAACTATAAGAAAGACGTCTTAGTTTGTATTCACTCATGTGCTTGTGTGTGTGTGTGTGTGTGTGTGTGCCTGAGCAGTCACAGCTTCACAGTCAGACTGTCACACTGTTTAAAAGGTGACACTGTCACTTCAGCAAGTTTTGATGGAGTCATCTTTGGGAATTAATGTCAAGCTGCTCAAAGAGAACAAAATGACTAAAGGAGTAAATAATGGAAGGAAGGAGTGGAAAGACTGGAGGGAGAAGGGATGAGAGGAGCTGAGAAATCTGCACCCAAAGCTCAGATTGAGAGTGTGTGACGCTCATAAGTGCATGTGTTACGCCACTAACAAGGGTAGGATGTGATGTATCGGTAATCATATTGGTAGTAGACATGTGTGACATCTCTCCCAACCTGAGGAACAACCCTGTTGTGTAAAGTGTGTTTGTGAAGGAAACACATGCACGTCATGAGCACATGAGCTGAACAATCTGGATCATGCAGCTGGATCAGCGACTTCGCAAGGTAACTTCAAGTTCAACCTGGGATTTACAGTATCACCAAGGTGGTTCACTTCTCAGCTGGATGTATCACCATGGTAACATACACTGTGGACCCAACCCGCTCCGGAGCAGGTTAAGCTCAAGATAAGAGATTCTCTGGGACAGATCTCGTTGCCTGGGCACCCCCCCCTCCCTTCGCTCTTCTTCAATGTGTTTTTCCCAGTTGGCTGCAATTACATTTCATTCACAGATTCCATTGTTCTACATGTCTTTGTGCAGCGATTTAAGCCCGATGCGGTGACTGATTAAAGCACTAAAGCCTCGCAGCCGACTTGTTGAGGAAGATTTGCAAGTAAGTGTACTTACCGGGATGCATTATGCTTTTATATTCAGTGATTCACTTTCTCCCAAAAATGTCTAACACCATCAGGGTCCGTTTAACTCACACACCAGAATTCATCTAACAACCCATTCATTTAATGGAATACAAAATTGTGATTATAGTCAGATCTACTCGCGTCAAAATGATGGGAGAGTGATATTGATAAGACTATTAACTGTCATTTTTTGCCAGCTTCCCTTCCTGGCTTCTGCTGCAGCAGCTGCGATGCTTTTAGCCTGTTATGGATTTATATTCCTCATGTTTGGGAAGGATTACAGTTTGTTCTTATTGAGCGTGCGGCTTTAGACCTCCCCGTGTTTATGATTGGTCACCTGGTGCGAACATCAACCTTTTTATGTAAACGCACTCGTAACTAGACCGAGCATACGCAGATCGACTTAACAAGTTGATAACCACCATGATGATGCCGCTCATCAGGTTCAGTCAAGCTGGATCACTTACAGATATCCTGGATATGTTGAACTTGCTTCATGGTTCGTGCCCTTGAGGTCAATTTTCAGCGTCAAAACACTTCATCTTCAAACAGTTACAAGGGTGATCAGAGTGGAAAAATGCATGCAGACAGGTGCATTCACTCAGGTTGCACCATACTGGCATAAATACAGTCATAAACACACTCCAACACACTCCAAGGTCTTCTGAGTGTGAAAGTGGAAAGCCACGTCCCACAGTTAGATGGAACACTGTAGGTGGTGGAGCCAATGCGAAGCCTTCCGTGAATACAAATGCCTTGAACCTGGCTGACCCGGTCTAGATTGTGATTGTGCGAGTATGTGTTGCCGCTCTGCTTGTGTGTCAGTATTCAGTGGCAGCAGCTGCACTCTATCTCCTCGCTCCCACAGCATTCATGCCGGTCCTCAGGGTCAAACAGACACAAATCAGACACAGTGATGTGTCGGAGGCCATTTTGAACTGATGGTGAGTCATGCCTTAGTGGCTACTGAGAAAGTGATCCGCCATTACTTGAGAGGAAGCCTCAACTACACCTCCACCTAAACCTGCCCTCCACCCCCAACACTGTACCGGTAAAAGTCAACTGGCTGTAAAGGAGAGGCAGAGACAGAGAGAGGTGAGCCGTAAAACACTGATACCAGTTTGGCTGAAACGCAGCTGAACATGGCTGATAATTTGCGTTTTTGCAAGTGTGAAAATCAAATGAAAAGGTGTGTGTGTGTGTGTGAAAGAGAGCTGCAGAGACAATGGTGTGCAGGCTTTGTCAAGAGTGTGTGTGTGTGTGTGTGTGTGTGGGGGGGGTTACGAAACGAATGGCAAAAGAGAGATGCGGAGAAGACAAGTTTGATGAGTGCTAGAGGAAATGTGGGTGATGGAGAGCCAGGAACCGGGAGAAAAGGAGTGAGATGCAAAGGAAACAAGCTGGTGGGGAGTGAAAGGGCTGTGGGAGAAGGGGGGGGGGGGGGGGGG
>CAAKHC010002702.1:12869-23528 GCA_901007825.1 Macroramphosus scolopax | reverse complement strand
CTGTGGAAGCATGAGGCTTTTATTTAGGCAAATTGTCATCCTGGAGAAGCATATTGTAGCTGATACCTTTGGTAGGTTTTTCTTGTCTGTCTCTGGGTGGATTTTGACACCACAAAGGCATAAGGACTGAGCAAGTTACAGTCATGAAACCTCTAGGTAGGTATTTGGGATCTAAAATGAAGGTGGAGTTCAAAAATGGGTGTGGTCTGAGAAAAGGGCGTCGCAGTGTTTCCCACAGAATAAGTTTCTTAGTTCGGGCATGACGGAACGAATCAATGCTGTGATTCTTTGTCTTTGCTTGTAAAATATTCACTGTGTCCGAATCTTCTAATGACTAGAGAACATCTCTCTCTGCACCCATGATTATCTTCTTCTGCTGTTATAGGCAGGCTGCAGTGCAATTGTCAATAACACATCCAAGACTGAGCGATGGAAGATTGCGTTAAAAAGTGGTTCGGCAGATATATATAATATAAAAATAGATATGAACATTCAGCCAAAGTTTCATGGTAAACTGATATTTTCATTAACTTCTATATAAAAGATCATTGATGTTGTTGTTACTTTGCTCATCTCATCTCCCGATCAGCTGTATGCATGGATGCTCATACACACTGGAAGCCTGCACTGGAACTTTCCTGGCTTCATTCTCATTACAAAAACACAGATCATCTACGAGAATAGAAATATATATTGGGTTCATTATGAAGCTGTGACAGGAAACACTGGGCGCTGGAAGAAGGGGGACAGTATCAGGGCAACAGCTGGGATCCAATCACAAGATGTCCATAACCACAAAGTATAAACATTTTGGATCTCTTTCGACCTTCTCATAGATCCTGTTTGCAGCACTACAAATCATACCCATATGATGAGAACCACGAGTTTAAACTGCAAATGAAACCTGCCCTGATCAGCCATTTCTACCAGACGTAAGGAATACAACTGTCTGCACAGAAACAGCTTCATTATGTCCAGAGAAATTGTAAAAGTAAAATGAGATATTTGTTTTTTTATTTATGTTTTTAATATATACTTTGTTTCACCTAGAAAAGTGTTGAAAAAAGTATTTGGTGGACCTCATTGAGCTTGACTTGCATATGTCATAGCTTTTCATACGGGCACAGATTATTCAGGGAATGTATGGCCATGAAAAAATGCATGGAGAAGACATGGAGAATGTTTTGAAATGTTGTGTATCACCCTGTTTGTCTCGTTTTGTGTTTGTACGTGATCTGCAGAGAGCATCCAGTTGAGTGGGGGGTTGAGGTGTCCAGTGGGCATGGTCCTCGTGAGGTCAGGACATCCCTGGTGCTCAGTGACAGACCACTGGTTGATCATGTCATCTTTGAGACAGGTGAGCTTTAGGCACTGCATGAAATACCTCTCCCATAGTGACAAGAAAGTAAAGAACTTTAACTTTCATTTTTAGATTACCCCAATGAAACGGTAAACAGTGACGGTGATGATCCTGCCTTCTTCTCCACCTTGGTGTCCTGCAGCCTTGTCAACTTCACCTGAATTTACACAGTTCACAACCCATCGTTTACATTCTCTGGACTGTCATCAGATATGAACCGGTTGTAAAACCAGCCAGATGGATGTAAACAGCACCACAAACCCTCATGCCTTAATGTTCTGTATCTTTTTCAACTTTCAGCTCACTACTTTTTTTTGTATAAATTTCAGCCTGTAACAAATATTTTGACAGTCTTTGTGGTTTTCTTATAACATATGCTGTTTTCCTGTTCAAGATGCTTTTGAGATATTAGTCAACTGAAAACACAAAGTACAGAGAAGATCATGATACAATGGTGTAATTTCACAGCAATATTTTAATAAATTTCAAAATGTTGCAGGGCGATCCACACTGAGTGTTCTTGTACTACTATTGTTACAGGCTCCACCATTGTATGTTACATCGAACACTGTATCCACATCAAATTGAACATCGAATTCATAATTCCCTTAAAACTCAGATGAAATATTGTTATTATGTCCACACATGATCCATTAAAGATTTTTATGAACTTAACATATCAGCGTGTGTGTATTCGTGCAATGAGGCCTGTGATTGTGAAAATCCACACACTGCGAGAGCTCTTTTCTAGTTCCGCCTCCGCAGCAAGAACATGAGGAAGATGGCACTGAGTAAAATAGAGAGTGTGCACACGGTGGGAACAACGATCTCGGTTACCATCTCCATGTGGCTGGTCAGAGGGTCTGCAAAGCAAGCACACACACACACGCACACACACGATTTAACAATTTCACTCACTAGAAATACAAAGCAGTTTAGTCAGTGCTTATGAAGCGTGTGTTGATGCTCAAGCACAGCAGTCAAAGGGTTCATTTTTAAATGATGTCATCATTTTTTATAATAAATATTTGATTGCTATGTCTTCTATCTGATCTACAGTGAGCAAGAGGGATTTCTTACCATGTATAAGTCTTAGAATATTGGCAGCAGTACTCCGCTGTTCCTCTAATAAAAAAAGAGAAATTACTCAGAGTTGATTAACGTCATTTTAACCCTTTGAGAACTGCATGCATCTACTAGGGAATATTTCAGACAGCAGCATTTGCACTGCAAAATTGCAGTCTTCTGAACTGTTATTTACTTTTAATGGTGATGAGCCTGCATGGCTGTATCATGTTCTTAAACCTCTTAAAGTTTATAATTTCACTGGTATCATGATATGTGCTCACGTGTACAATCCTGCTCTGTGAAATATCCCATTGACAAAAGTCCACAAATAAGATTGATGCTCATTGAGTTTTTGTCAAAGCTGCTCAAAACTCTTTTTGGCTGCAAATTAGACTTTGGCACACTAGCAAAACATCAAATAAAGTAGTTGCACATTACATAGGTTTGTTTCAGAGGCATGTCTCAGTCTTAGCTCTGTTAGTGAGAGTTAAAAACCACAAAACAGCAAAGCAAAATAAAGCACACTGGATTAAAGAAAGACATGTACCCCCAAAGTTCTAAACTTCATCATGCACTGGCCAAACCTTTGGCATTTCAGCATGTTCCTTCGATTTTCTTCTAGCTAGATGGGCAAACAAAGAAGATATCTTAGATATTCAGTTACAGATTTTGTTAGCCAGGCTTTGTATTTCCATCACTAATTGACAAATAATTTGTTCATGTGTGTTCTGAGGTGCTTCAGGAACAGCAACATATATTCAAATCAAATTGTAATTTTTCATTTTAAAAACTATTTGCATGTTTTTGATATAAAAGTCAGAATCTTTATTTGTTTACCCGAGCTAGTTGCTAGTTACATCTGATCACTGATCAGCCTAAACAAGGTCCGGGATGTAACAGACAAACTCACCTGCAGCTAAGAGCTGGTTGCTGGATGAGCACGTCTCCACAGCCTTCCTCCTCCAGTTTTCAACCTGAGGGGTGCAATGCATTCATATATCATCACTGTAGCACACCAGAGCTTTAGCTAATTACCAGACCAAATAACCTCTGAAGGACTGAGTAGGATTACGTACATAAACTTACAGACTTGAGTCTGAAATTGAAGGACTTGCTTGCTTAGACTTCACTTAGACTTGAAACACATGTTTAGAATTCATTTTTTTCTCATTCATTTTTTTTCAGGTCTCTAGATATTGAGAGGTTACATTCTGTAATTCTTGCTTGGATTATAACAGGAACTTGACTTGCTTGATTCTCAACAGAGTAACTTGGGAATTGTTTGTGACTTGCACATGTGTGACTGTCTCCCACCTCTGGTAGGATAAGTAAAAAAGGATTAAGAGCTTTTTTTTATAATTAGTACCAAAGCTCATACCTCTCTCTGATTGGGAAATCCGTTGGAGCTGATAATGCGTTTGTAGAACTGCACAGAAGCTTTGGGATAACGAGGCTTGTTTCGGTCCCTGAAGTCCACATAGTACAATCCAAACCTCTCGGAGTAGCCTTCGTCCCACTCAAACTTGTCTAGTAGGGACCATGCAGTGTAACCTTTCACATTGACTCCATCTTTGATAGCTGAGGGACATCAAAGAGAACAGAGAGTAAGCTGAATACAAAAACAATGATTGGCTTTTTTATTAATGTGCTCATAATTACCAAGCAGAAGAGATGTGCGGGTCGCTTTTGCATGTGAGATTATTCACCTTTTAGCATCTCATTGATGTAGTCTTTAAAATATTGTATCCGCCAGTCGTCACACAGCTCTGTGCATAACATCTTCTCAGAGACTCCATTCTCAGTCACATAAATCAGTGGGTTTCCATACTGAGTCTGAAAGGGAAAGAAATCAATATCATGTATAATAAATTGCCTTCATGCAAAAGTTGCAGTGTGCTACTTTCTACAGTGCACCACGAGTTACCTTAACAAAATTGAGCAGACGTCTAAAACCCCACGGCACGGAGTAGAGCCACTCAGACCCGGGGTCAGGCCATTGTGGGTCAACCAGCTCAGCGAGGTCACGGTCAGTGAAGTAACTGCTGCCGCTACGGCCTGACGGGTGGTTCTTCTGGGTGATGTAGCGGGTTGTGAAGTGACCAATGCCAAGGAAGTCACAAGTGCCCTTGATGTAGCTCTTCTCTTGGGGGGAAAATGTGGGCAATCGAGACGTTCCCAGACCCTGCTGGACACTCTTCCTTCCTGCACACACAATCATTCTTGGTCACTGTTTCATTTGTTAATAAGTGATTGACTCTTTCGACTTTAACTTGCCAATGAAGTCTTTCATCACTTGGGGGTAGTCTCCATGGAAGATCGGTGTGGCAAACCAGCCCAGGTAGAATTGAACGTATCTCTCGGCCGCTTCAATGTCTTTCTGGTTGCTGATGTCAACTGGCTCTCCCCAATCCCCAGACAAAGAGATGCCAACCAGACCTGCAGATGGGGACAGCAGCTATATACAGCAGGTATACCTTCATAGCACAGAATAATACAACAGCCCTGCAATAATCTGTTGATTGAATGTTTGACAGAGGTGCTGGGTTACACTGACAGGTGTTAATATTTTGTCCATCCCATTTGTATGAATTAGAGTTTACAATCACAAACACATTCAATGAAGTTGTAGATTATAATCCTCATGAAAGGAAGATTTATTGCAGAGCTGCTGTATTATATTCACATTCATTTTATGTAGTTGTACTAATGAACTGGTAAGTGAGATCACATTAACTGTTACTTTCAAGATGTCATGCTTGCTTACCTTTTTGTTTTCCCCTCCACTGTGTATCATAGGTATGCCAGACTTTAGCATGTGCCTATGAATAAGATGTGAACATGATTAACATTGCAGTTCAACATGTTTATAAAAGCTTAATGTTTTGGAAACGGGGTAGTCTGCTACCTTAATAATGTGATGCGCGGCTCGGTATGCTCCAGTTCCTCTCAGCCTCAGTCCAGGAGCATGCTCACCTGTCTCATATCCTTCAACCGCTACGGACTGCATTTGTCAGGCAGATACGTGTAGACACAACAATCAAATGTACATTCAAATATTTGATGTTCAAGAGAAAACCGACAGGCGTTTTATGCTGAACATACCCATGGATTGTTGAACGTGATCCAATACTTTATCCTGTTACCAAATCTTTCAAAGCACAGATTGGCAAATTCATTGAAATGATTGACGATGCTTATATTATGCCATCCACCATATTTCTCATGCAAGACCTGGAAAAACACAGAGTAAAGCATCTCTGTAAAAGATGCTGCAATGCAAAAAATGTGTGTAAAGTGGATAAATTGTTTATTGTATACCAACCTGAGGGAGATCCCAGTGATACAGAGTAACAATGGGAGTGATCTTGTTCTCCAGCAGGTGGTCAATCAGTTCATCGTAGTACTTTACTCCTTTTTCGTTTATATGATCGGCTGCAATGGTGTTTAAGTGAGAACAACACCTCAGCTTCAGAAATGAACAAACTGAATCACATGTTTCATTAAAACCCGAATTAACATCAGATACTTACACTTAATGCCAGTGGGAATCAGTCGAGGCCAGGAGATTGAGAAACGATAGTGGTTAAGCTTCAGCTCTTTCATCAAAGAAACATCATCCTGTAAAACAGACACAGGAGTCAAATATTTAGATTTATTTTTACCCCCTCTTCTGTTTCCGTACTCACATGGTCCCCCTACCTTGATTTTGAAGTAGCCCTCACAGGAGGAATCTCCAGTCTCATTTTGTTGGATTTTGCCTTTCTTATGACTGAACACGTCCCAGATGCTCAGTCCTTTTCCATCTTTGTCCCAGGCTCCTTCTGTTTGATAGGCTGAACTGCCGGCACCCCACGAAAATCCTAATAAATTTAGCATTGGCAACAAACAATCATCTTTGAGTTAGATGACCAGCTCTTCGGGTGGCAGTCTATATGCATACATATCACTACATACTTAGTCATTCAAATATAGAATCCCACTGAAGTCAAGATATAGTTCAGTATAAAGGAATCCTACCAGCTGGAAAAGTGCCATAATAGAAGGAGCCGTGGTTGTTCTTTGTCCAGTCGAAGTCCTCAGTCGCAGACAGACACAGCACCAACATAAACACATGGCACACACTGAATGCACAGCGGGGCAGCATGGTATTCCTGAGTCTGCAGCACAGTCACTTTCCTGTTCTGCTCCAGTTCTGCACTGACCTCTGCACAGAGACAATATATACATACATGCTTAAAAACCTCTTTACTGAATAATGACAAAATGGTAACTGAATATCATCTGAATTAACTCTCATCAAACAACGTAGAAGCATCTAATGTGATGGACAGAGAGAGGGACCTGCATCCCTAATGCCCCTATTCAGACTCAATGGAGTGTGAGCTCAACTTGCTGAGGTTGACAGAACTCATGCAACTATGATTTCACGTCTGTAAGCAAAGTTAATGTCAGAGAGGCTGATATGTTTACAGTGCACAATGGCAGGACAAGCGATGAGCTGCTCCATGCAGTTAGACCACATTTAAATTGGAGCATCTGGTCATTTGGCCACTCCGTCAAAATTAATGCTATTCTTTACATTGTGAAGATAAATGTCCGTATTTTGAGTCTCCAAAAACACAAAACAGTTTACTGTTAACGTTCCAGTGTTCAGGAGAATAATATGACACATCAACCAAATATTGTAAGAAGCCTGCAATTAGTCGGGCATGTAGGATTTACTACATTAAGCAAACTGAGGACATTGCACTGAAATATCTTTTGCAATTATGAATAAGAAATATTGTCAATGCTTAATCCTTCGAAGCACAATGCCCTGTGATTATTTATAGTAATGTAATACACAATATATTTAATTTTCATAACTGTTTTTAATATTTTTTTAAATCAATGATATGCTAATTGGTTTTAACTGCCTTTCTAAAATCCAAACAAACTCCACCATAAAAATTGATTTACAGCTATAAATGTTCTGAAGAAGATTATTTAATTACCTGTTGATTTTATGAAGAGATCATTTGTAGCAGGTGTGCACTTGTGAGCCCAAGTCCACGGCTGAATGGGAGCTCTCCTGGAACAGCGGACCACGTAGAAAACTGTATCGATGCAATCTCTATTGTACCCTGCCTGTAGCACCACCCTTCTCCAGAGCGGTCCCTGCTGCGAGCGTGAAAGCTGGTCTTATTGTGAAGCTCACTGCATTGTTTTAACTGTTTAGAAATTGCTGAATGGTTTGCTGATAGAAAGTGTTTGCACTGCATTTACCCATTTGCCTAGGTTAGGTTAGGACAAGAATGTAACACAGATTTTACCTCAATTGAATATCTGACAAGAAATGGAACAAATACCCTTTGAATTGAAGATTTATTTCATCTGATAAACATCTGTATCTGTCTATTGGTTATTCATGTAACTAGCATTCATGTATATTTCAAAGCAGGAATAGATAAATAAAAAATGCATATATCCAGAGAAATAACATATGCAAAAGTGTTTATTTTGTGCTTTGAACAATTTCTTATATGGCCCAGCCATACATTTTCATGCTTACAGGGACAGCTTATTGTCCTCCAAATGCAAATATATCTAATAAGCACCTAATAACACTGTCTTACCTCAGTGCAACATGTCTCACAAAATCTTAAACATGAATTCTAACAGTTTGAAATCTTGATGACATATGCCTTTACTCAGGCAAAGGAGAGGATACTGTTAGCACCACACATCTACACAACTGTTACACACTCCATCCAAATAAATTAAACTTCATTAGTGATAGTACAAAACAGGTGAACAAACAAACAGCTGTCCATCTATACATGGTTGTTGTTCAATGGTGCAAATTTTGAAGCCCCATTAAACACTGAGCACGCTACGGATCTCAGTAATCTTCTGCTTCCTCATCCCCCTCAGGCACAAACTCCAGCTCATTGTCATTATCTTCGTCGTCCTCTTCATCCTCGTCATCTTCCTCCTCATCTTCCTCTTCCTCCTCCTCCATATCATAATCTACAGCAGCATTCAGTAGCAGTTTGGTGCAATTGATCTTGCTCTCATCATCAAGGTTGATATTAACCTGAAAATAACAAAGTAATACATATAGACCACCTTTAACTTAAATCTTTAAACTGCTAACCAAATATGCGTCACTTTAAAATGTCAAACAGTGACTACAATTAGACACAAACTAAGTCATATATTATGCAGCTTATATGATGATACCAGGAATACCGTCACTGTGTGCATAATTGTGTAACACTGAAGAATACGCATTACAAAGCTACAGGCAGTGTGTAACCTGCTTTCAAGGCCTCTTGAAGACACATTCATATTTTCACAATTTGGTTAAACGAAAATACATATTTTATTTGACTTTCTAATTAGAACGTTATGCATTCAGAAGGTCACCTGCTTGTCATTGTCTGTTTAGTTTAAATGACTTGACACAAATGCAAGTGGAAAAAGCACTTTCCACCATGACAGACAGACTATTTACAATCCTGGAAAACATCTTTACATGTCATATTACTGCAGTATCCTGGTTACTTGGATTACATAATTGTTTATTTTGGGCTTGCCAAGGTTTCTGGGACTACGATATGATGTTTACTTCAGCAAACACAAAACCATTGAGAGAAGATTTCAGAACTGTTTACAAATTGTCTGATCAATCTGAATGATTGATGAGTTTATTATTTAATTATATCAATGCTGGTATGATTCTTCCAATTGTGAAATGCAAAGCAATGACATCAAATTCATGCGTATATGCTGCTGAAACTAAGGAAGTAACAGTCCAATGCTTGTTGCATTTCACTGATGAAAAATTATTTTAGTGCTATTTTTAATGTCTCTGACATGAGCATTTCAAGTGAGGATGGAAAGATGAGCAATATGAGGAACCATCTTCCACACAACATGGACTTAAAATCCCCGTATGCGATATATCTGACACTATAGACACGAGTGCCACTGCTTATCAACTGTAGAGCACATCTGTCACAGATGGTAAATATAGTAATAACATTAGTGAACTCTCTACAATATTTGTTAATGAATATGGCTGTATGAATTTCTATAAGAAATATTCTTGGGAAATGGTGCATTCAAAGTATAATGTATTGTAGTTAAATGCAAGCACAACAAAAGTTATTCATTTGAATATCTTCATGTGCCACATTGTGATCTCTAAGCAGTGTTTTCTATGGTACAGTACCTCAGTTTCTGGAGATGAGCATTGAGAGGCTCCTTCATCTTTTTGAGCATTAATGATTGATTGCAATGCCCCTTCTTCAAACTAAAACACAGAGTGAACACAGAGTATTCATTATAAATCACTGGTACCAAACATGAGCTTCAAAATACTCAAATTCCAATGTTTCAGTCTCACCTTCAACCTGTTCAGCTGATCTTGCAGCATTACTTTGATTTTGAGGAGAGTCTCCTCTTCCTTCTTCAGCTCCTGCAGACGGCTGTGCATCTTTACTGATTCTGCTCCAGAGGGACCATTCCTCAAATCTGAATAACGTCAAAATCAACAATCAGGAATACCATTCGATAACAAATTGGAAATGGCCGGTAGCACTTTCATCCTTTCACATGTTCTGCCTTATAGCCTGTGCTGACGCCATTAAAATCACTGGAAGCCTTTTCAACTGCGATAGTCCCAAACTCTGATTAAGGAATATTGCCATTTCAATACATTCCTGTCGTCCTTATGCACATTACATGAACAATAGGAGATTTTCCTAAATCTGTTTACAACTACTGTTACAGGCTATTGCAACTGTCACTGCCATAACAATGTCGTTTGTAGTACAGAGTAGTATTATAATGGTAGCACGTTAGTTTAATCATGCGTGTATCACATCTGGGTATGAACAGATCGGCGGTTGATCCTGAAAAAAGAGCAGATGGTGCAAAATATAAAAATTGTTCATAAATGCTAACGTTATGTGCTACTCAGCCTGTTTGGTTGACAGCGGAAAGTTACTAAATAATCACAGCTTATTTCTACACATGCGAAAGTGAAACCCAGTTTGAGAGTCCTACCTCTGCTTAAAAATTATGTCTAGAACTGCATATCAGCGGAGAAATTGACGTGCCTCCCACAGCTTTTGAATATTATTAGCCTAATGTTGACTGTTGTGCATAGCGAGAAGCTAAACTTTACTTCCTGCGGTTATGTGCTCATATCCGGCCTGAGTCCACCTTCACTGCCGTTGTTATTT
>CAAKHC010002702.1:0-12849 GCA_901007825.1 Macroramphosus scolopax | reverse complement strand
CGTTGTTATTTATAACACCAGAAATTTCTTTGTGGAACAGGGCTGCAAACTTGGTACTTGCTAATTCTATTGATGCAGAGACATTATACATGGACTTTCTTGAAGCATTTTTTCACAACCAACGCAGCGCGCCACTAATTGACAGTGAAAGCCTGTTCCTTTCACTGAAAAGACATTCTTAACCTTCGGAAAGAAAAGCAAAAATAAAGGTATTGTCATTTATCTGAGTGTTATTACAGGTGACAGAGGGAAGCAACACTAAACATAGATTTGTTATACAGTATTTGTTGTTCATAAATTTCTTTTATTTCATTAGAAGAAACACCACAACTCACATTTCGTCACTTTCAGAGTTGAAATACATCATTACGAGAAACACCTGAAGGTAGCATCAGTTGTGGACGGCTGTTAATTTCTGGCGACATCTTGTGGTTAGCTACGGCAACTACCATCTTAACCTTTGGGAAGGATTATACAGATTGATTCTTACACTCCAGGAAAACCTGGCAGCATTTTGTATTGTACGTTCGTCTTAAAGCTTTATGAAAATCGGTCTTGCATTGTTACAAGATAATGTCGTAGTTAACCATGGATGCTTATATACTTTAATCAGTTTGACCAAGAACACATAACTTAACGTTTGCCAATAGCAATTAAAGCAGTAATTTCTTTCTTCTCGTCCTCCTCTCCAAAGAAAGGTTTGAAGTGGCAGGTGTCAACTTTATGGCATTAGGAAGCCTAACGTTAATTTGTAACAAATGTAGTTCATGGTGTTAGCCTCCCTCATAAAACACAAGGGTCAAACAATTGGAGGCCAAATAGGCCTTAAAAGCGAGGCCTGTTTACTTATGTTAACTGTTACTTCAGCTTGCTACAGGCTGGGTAGTATGCAAGGTGTGGGAATCTGTTTTCCGTGCTGCGTGACCCCTCATTGCAGTTTTATTTCGTCATGAGCAAGAGTTAAAGGGAATTACACTATGAACCAGTGGTTTACATTGAAAACCTTATTTGAAATTACTCATAATTGTTGGAAATGGAAGCTGGGCTCATGTTCTAGGTACGTGAGCCCGTCTCTATCGGACAGTGACAGAGTAGTTGTCCATATTTATCCAAGTATCTCAGAAGCGCAAGAAAATATTTAGGTGTCTCGCACATTACCTGCAAAGCATGCATCCCCCCTTAAATCTGCCAAACCCCCATTACACTGAAAGGGAGCAAATAACATAGATAAAGAATTCAGTGAAAAGTTAAATACATCACAGATGGGACTCATTGATGTGAACAAGATCTGAAACGGCCCTTAATCAGTCACCAAAAATGTTAGAAGAGCCCATTAGGTTCTTTATAGGATTCCTTGACTAAGTCCATCCAGATGTGTGCATTGATAATCACAGCACACAGGCACGACTGGAGACTAACAATGAAGACCAGCCGAAAGGCTTCACACACGTGAAAATAGAACTGCTGTAACTGATGTAGGTTCCTCAGATTTCTTAAACCAGATGCCTTTTTTTTGCTGTGCTAGACAATATATTCAACAGAACAGGTAATTACCATGTGGGGAAGTATGTCTTACCAACACTCTGGAAATATGTTGCATTTAAAGCTTCTCATCCTACAAAACAAAAAATATACCAGAGTCTACTTTAATGATGTATGGACACTTAGACCCCTACATGTACAGCAGGTACATTACACATAGCCAATCAGCCACTCTGTATGCTCACATATGTGACTATGCATTATGTTATTGATACACCAATCCTACTTTTGAGACTTTGCTCCGTCATCTTAACTGTGCCTATAAACGTGTAACCCTGTGGTTATATTCTATGTTGTCTGCACTCAAGGTGCGATGCAGAAGGTGTGTTTTGTAATACAGAACTAACATAACAGACCCAGATGACACACAGTAGAACCACTCATTCATCATTCATTCTGTCATACAGGTTTGATATCGAGTTTATCTGTAAATACAACTCGGAACTGGGCTTTCCTGATCTCCTGAAGGCTGTAACTTGTATTGCTGTTGAACTGTACTGGGTTAAACTCAGAGGTGTTCCCAATATTTACATCCTCTTTATGACCCAGTACAGTTTAACAGCACCACATTCTGCATTTATTCTTCAACCGAATAACAGGTTGTTTCGTTTGTAAAGGAAATATGTGTGAACTTGTATTTCAACATAATATTGTAAACCATATTTAGATGTAAGCTGGGCATTTTCTCAACACCAAACATGTTTTTTCTAAAATACAAAATGTCTCATGGTCTTTGTAACACCAAAGAAGGAATGCTTCTCATGCTTCTTTTCCTTTCTTGTTTTGCTTCAACTCAGGGAAATTGTGAGGGAAATCGTCAAGATTACAATGCGTTAAATTTGTGTTGTTCTACTGGAGTGTTCATTACAGCACTTTACGTTTGCTGTGTTGTGGTGTGTGACCATGTACAAGAACATTATTGTTTTGAGAGCTAAGCACAGACTCAGCTCAGCCTTGGGAGGCTGAAACTGGAGCTGCGTGTCAGCGTAGTAGAGACCTTAAGGATTTGAGGGTCAGATGAAAAGGTGCTCTGAGGCCTGCGCCCCACTATCGCAGCTGCCAACCTCTCAGCACAGACATGAGAGGCCCCACTGTGGCACAGGGGTTTTACATGCAGCTTGTTTCAGCAACTTGGAGGTGGCTAATACTGCACAGTTATCACTTTGCTCCTTTAGAGCCACAGTTGCTTTTTCCTTGTCATCACACAGACTCTGTTGCTGCTACATTGCAACTTCTTCTCAATCAAAGCTCTCTTGGCAGGGATTGAGGATAGAGCTGAGGCTTGGTGGCAGCTGAGGCTGGGGCTCAGTCACCCTGCATGCCGCTGTGAGTGACGCTCTGCTATGCTTGTGCAGTGTTTGAAGGTGCTCCCACAGTCTGTGGAATGCAGTGCTGGGCGTGTTGGAAGAGGGGCCTCCTAAAAGGGAGAGGAGGAAAGGAGGCGGGCAATACAGGAGGGGGGTTGACCTTTGAACAGTGCATTGGGGCCAGTAAAACAGAGTCTAAGAGCATCGAAATAGTGGAGGGATGAAAGATAGAGAGGGAGAGAAGATAATGATACAGATTGTAAGGTGATGCCTAGAGAGCTTAAACTGTGGTGGAAGGTTTGTGAAGTCAGTGGAGTTGGTGGGTCACTGCTAAATCACCGTTTTTCCCCCCTAATCACAGCTGACGCAAACCAGATCATGGCCAACATGTCATTTCTGTTTCAAAAAAAGGCACCCAGAATGACAGATCTTTGTTATAATAGTTGTTTTGTTTCAGCAATAACATTTTTTAGCTGAAGTTCTAGCTTGCTGTGATGTACTGTAGGTCAGGTCATAAAAGGTGAAGGAAAAGGTGGGGGTGGCTCCAGGATGTTGTCTTTTGCATAACAGTGATGTGAACCGAGGCCTCGGGCGCCTATGAAAGGAAAGACTCATGTGATGTCGGCGCCTTTGTTTCCAAGGAACTACCTCAGCCTTTACATTTCCTGTTTCAAACCCACACACACACCTATTCCTGTATATTGGCACGCACACGCACTGTTACAAACGTATCAGAGTGCAGTCATTGTAATCATCACGTACGGAGAGCCAGGAAGATATGGATGCATACTTTGGTGGTGAATAAGTGGATGTGTGAGTGGAGTGATACGTGTCCATAAATGTTCATTATGTGGTTAAACGTGTGCCAATAGACACGCACACCCTGTCATGTAACAGCAACTGAAGAAAATAAATAATATTTCATGTTGTGTGATCATTCCTTGAAAAGGTATCAACAACATGTGGCGGCCTGCATTACATGAGTTCATCAGAGATTACACATTGAGACACAGTAAATCAGCCCTACAGAACCAGTGGGCAGGCTGTCACTGCATGACAGAGAATGATTGATAACAGTGTTAATAACCAGATTAACCGCAGCGATATGGCATGTTCCATAGTGCGGTGCCTCTCAACACTGGGCATGTGGAAGTGTAGAGCTAGGTGCCGGCTCTAGCTGTGATGCCGTCCTCAAGTGATGGTGTTTTTTTTCAGGTGTTAGTCAAAGCCCAACAGGCAAACCTGATCATAGTTGCCATCAGTAATTTATTACCTGAAACAATTGTACTCCAAGAGACACTCTTGGTTTAGTCCACTGTTCAAGAAAGGGTAAGGAAGACAGATTTATCATGTGAACTAACCTGTCCATAGAGGTATATGTATATTTAGTCATTTTGCAAAGGATGTGCAGAATGTTTGGTTCTCATGGAAGTGAAAACACAGTGACACAGATCAGTGGAGTGTTTTGTAGAACACGACGGATGCATGGAAAACTGAGGCGGAAAGCGTTGGCAGATCCTGGATGTCACATTGGACGGCAATCCAATGCAACCACAGCAAAAGGCTGATGATTAAGGGTGGGCTAAATGGAGTGTGCTTCTTTGGGGGAATGCCTCTGATCACTGCATGAGCTTCGGGCCCTGATATAATGTGGTTTGGTCAGGGATAGCAGGAGGGAATTCGGGACTGCGGCTGAGATGGAATCCTCTGTCACAGCTGAAATTTGTAAACTAATTGACCACCCATACAGAGCATTCCTGTTCCACTGGCCCTTCTCTTGAGAGCAACCAACGGACTCTGGACTGGAGAATTCCTCCACCAGACCGGGCCCTATGACGGTTGTGATTAATTACATTTCCCCTTTCCCTCTCTCCTTCTCCGTTTCTTTTTTGCTTACTCTCTTCTCTCCTGAGCCTTGTGTGTTGCTGGTTAATTCACCTCCCTTGGTACCCTAAGTTAAACATCCTTGTAATGTCAGACCAGCCAGAAGGAAATTCACTGTTTTCCTTTCCTGCTGTTGTCTTTTCATAATGATTCATTATTGGTAAGTCTGCCGGCTCATTTGTCTCTCTTGGTGAACCTTTTCAGTCTCAAATATCTGGCTCCGAAACACGGTGAAAGATGTTTTGGAATAAGGGTTGAATGAACAAATCAAATAAAAAATGAAAAATGACAGGCTTGTCAAATAAAGTTCCCGACATGTCTGGGCAAAGGGAAGTCGGAGGTACTGATGCCAAGGACGAAGGTGAAATGACAACACAAGGTCAGATAGGACTGGTTGTGTGATTGTGACAAACCATTAACAAAGTATAAGCAGTATTTCCCTGTGTTGAAACGCTGTGTGCCGTATTCTACATGTTATTCAGCTAGAATATTTGGCTGATTACCTTGTTTCTTCCAGCATAATATTCTGGCTACTTCCTCAATTATAGTATTGTTTCATTTAAAGCAAAGCAGAGGTTTGAACATTCTTCCCTTAGAAAGACAATATAGAACAAGTACTGCATTCCTTCATTTCCTGCTCAATATCTCGCTCTTTGGCCCGAAGAGTGAGATATTGAGCTTCTGTTCACTCTTCTTTTGTGTGAACACAAATGTGACCTGGGCCACATTGAAGGTCTGCCTAATCAACTGCTGTCCTCTGTGTAAGGGGAAGTACATATTAGTATTATAGTACATCTGAAAGTATTGAAAAGCCAACAGTACGGAGCTCCCTGGGGTCGGTTGACTCAAATGTTTAAGCCACAGGAGTGAAGAAAGAAGACATTTTTAAAGAGGACACAAAGGCTTGAATGAAAGATTTGCTGTTCCCCAAAATGTCAAACTATTTCTTGAAAAAGTATTCAAAACATTTCACCCTAAAGATGGTCTCCTGCTGCCCCTGTGAAGACCATGTGTATGCAATGAGGTGATGTCAGCTGAGAGGACGGCGGCCTATGCTAATGAAGATACGAGGCTGAACAGGCCCATTGGTCGGAGGAATGTGTGAACACGGTGGCAAAACCATTTATTTACAGGCACTTCCACAGTGAGGTCTAGCACCCGCAGCCCAAGTGCAACCCCAGGGAAGACACAGCTGTGTGTGAAGGTTGTAGCGCCGGCCCCGCTCACTTTGATCGTCCGACATGAGAGCAGACCTGATCTCCATGAACACCGCCCATCTTGTCTGATATTGCGAGTGCACAAACTGAGAGATGCCAGACTTGCCTGTGACAAATGATCGTTCTTTGGGTTTTCAACATTCAAATGCTTTTGGTTTCTTGGCGCGATGAAGTGAGTCTTGGGCGGAGAGTTTCTTCTTTATCCAGCTTCAGTAACTAGAGTGACACCACAGACTGTGGACAAGTCCTAGTGCGGTTTATTATGTTAGAGAGAGCCTCCAGGGTGGGGCTATGATTTAATATAGACTTTTTTCAAGACCGGACAGTCTGCTCTCAGAACACTGAAAGGACTGTGGGGACTATGTGTCATTTAGTTGACTGCTGACTGGATTAAATCCACTTGGCGCAGGACAATACAAAGTTGGTTTCGTTTCAGTTTTAAGCCGTTACCCTTTGAGAAGTAAGAGGAGAAAATAATATCTATTACTGCCAGATTAGTCACTGCATCTGAGTGGATGATGTTGGTTTTGATTTGGTTCCAGCTCTTCTACCTTCTTAAGAGGCTGCATGAAATCTGCCCTTTGTTAATTCACAACTGGAGTTTTGAAGTGTGCTCAATGTCTTAAAAGGCGTTATAGAGCCCCTAAAATAGCTTTAGCTTCAGGCTCGGACCATCTTTGCAGGATGGCTTTAAAAATCTACTGACAAAAGTACGTCAAATTAAAAAAAAATATGACAATAGTTCCTCACTTTTAATAATGCAATAATAATTACATTGGTTTAACCAAATAACTCATTTGCGAAGATCTTGGTGGCGCAGCACGTTACCAGGGCAACACTGACGGTTAATGTGATGTATGATGTTGTGAATAGGATTCTGATATGTTCTATATAATTATTCTATATTTTATTTCAATAAAACGCATTATCAAATTATTTCTATTTTATTTTTTTAAAAGATTTCTCTGCATTTTCCATCATCTTTCAATTGAATTTGCTGAGGCCCCCCTGGCTGTCTCTGGCGGGCCCCCGCTTTGTAAATCAGGGTTATAGAGGACCACTGATTGCTCCATTTCATTAAAAAAGCCTCGTACTGGGCCATAACTGATGTAATTCTACTGCTTCCTGTCATTTTCCAGCTCAAGCAATGTTCCCAATGCCCTTCTCCGAAGTCCTTCCAGTCAAACCCCGCCATGACTCTTTTACAGTTCATTCGTAGCATTCATCAAAATTCCATTGAATCCTGAAACTTTGGCTGACTACTGTCCAAAGTAATCTAACTGCAGCAAAGGAAACACGAGGTCCTCCAGGGACATCGATTTCCGCAATGAACTGGAGACATTTGGCAATTCAAAACAGAAAAAAGTGCTAGAGTGAAAATATATTGTCCCCTTGCAATCCCAGAGTATTTCTGTTTTTGTTGCAGGAATTGCTTCAGGCAATTGTATAACTCAAAACTTTTAACAAGAATGTTCCTTTGCCAACCAAACTCATGTCAACACCAGGACTGTTCGGAAGAACAGAATAAGCCTGGGAGCAGTTGTGCCATTTAAGCTGATTTCTAAATTGGTGCATTAGTTTCTCCATAGTCTTGGATTAGGTTGCTCGATAGACATTGAAGTCATTGTTCCCTCCCAGCTTGTAATTCTTATTACTGCTAGAAAAGGACAGCAGCAGCTTTAACATGTATGTTTAAACGAGTAAGTGCAGTATATTGTACGTCCAGTGCAGATATCTGTGGACGCCTGCACATGTTTGTTAGGACTATGGTAATTGCAAATGTCATGTATAACCAACTGTGTCATGTCTGAGACACGTCCTAATTAAAAACCAGCAGACACACCCATCTGGAGACAAACATCCGATACAGATTTGATTAATTTTCCAATCTCATGTTTTAGTTGCAGCAACTTCAGAATGTTTTTTTTTTTTAAAATAGTGATAATGTAGCGTGTACATCCAATAATGTCTTGGCACCTTGAAAATGTTCCCTTTTGCTTTCGACTACTTTCCAAATGGATAATTGTAGTATAACGTTAAGTTGCTTACATTCGGGTTGTTGCTTCAAAAGTAGGTTTTTGAACAAAATAAGAAATGACTCATTAATTCCTATTTTGCTTGTTCTGCTCTCATGGGTGGACAGTCCCATTAGCACCCAGGGGAGTAGCCTACAGCAGGTCATTGACCCAGCACAATATGATGTATTATATAAGCACGTACATACGACACGCATGCAATAATTAATCGGCTGCACTGTACAATGATCAGCCACAGAGTACAAACCACTGACTGGTGCTTTGCATACATCCTCCCTTCATGAGGACCTTAATATTCAAATCTTATTGAACCGTGTTTGAGGGGTATATATATAAATAATAATATATAGTAGGAGCACGTCTAAGAATAATAAAGTACAATTCCCCTTAAACAGTTAGTAGTTGGTCATTTGATCAATCCCGGGTTGATATTGTCATCCTTATTGCACCCTGGTACTGACTGAACTGCAGTTGATAAACATCATCCGTCATTTTCTTTGCCCACTGCATAGGACGTACAAATTGCATAGCCGTTCTGTCTACTGACTCCAACCAGAGCTGCTCTCAAGACGCTAATGGGTACAGTCCAGACACTAATGCAAGATAGGGGATTTCTGATTAAATGACTAATTGTTTCAGCTGTAAGATAAAGCACATTTTTGAGGAGACTGGTTTTGCATTTTTTAGGCCCCGCACTGACACTCAACTATTTGGTGGAGACTGTTGGTTGCACCTAGAAAAGATGATGCATTGATGCATCATGACATATTTAATGAACTCCATGTTAAGAGGATACCGAGAGCAGTGGTGAATTTACCTTTTTTTCCCATGGCTCGACTATGTGAAGTGTTCTTCCACGACTGTGGGTCGCACTATGGGACCCGGCAGGAAGTGTTGTGGAGGGGCTATGAGGGGGTTGCTAGGCAACAGGGAGGGCAAGTTGGCGTAATGAGCGCAGGGCTCAGGAGCTGTCTGCTCAGTGTTCCAGGTCCTGACAAGAACAGACAGGCTGGCCTGGGACAGCCTGCATGGAGCTGCCACCACGGCCACCTGCTCACAGCAATCATCACCAGCGCTCCAGCCAGCCACCGATACAGCATACAGACCCAATTAAGAGCTCTGCATGTCCCCCTCCAGCCAGCCATCACTAACACTACAGCAAGTCTGACAAGGCTGCCTTTTTTCTCCCTTAGCAATCTCTAATTAACAACATTGGTAGTGGTGAAGCCTTGCTGTACAGAGCTGCTGAAAAGGGCCAGGACACTGCTCGGGTAATCAGCTTAAATACAGGTTTATTTCCTGCCCCCTGTGCCTTGCTACTTCCAGCAGAGATTGCATTCTTTTATCTGTTTATCTCCAATTTCCTCTGACTTGTAACGTGTCTCACAGACACACTGTCCGCTCCACTTAAGGCCGGACTGGCTGATCCTGTGATCAGATTGTTTCAGAGCAGTGCTCAGAGTTGGTTTGTGAAGAGCATAGCTCTCAACAACATCTCTGCCTTTTCTATTACTGCCTTACCACCTCCTCTCCCTCCAGTCCTGCCTCTCCGAACGCCTGTGATCTTAGCTGCAGAATTATGTATATGTATATATGTAGAAATACTATGAAAAGGATAAAACATTCTGACATGGAAATATATCCTTTCATGAAATTGGATTAAATAATTTACAGGTTGTAAACAGAGTCACTTATCAAAGATAGACCAATCATAAAGGAAGGCGAGTGAAATGTAGATTGTGAAAATGACCTCGTTACCAGAGCAGGATTAAGTGTATTTCAGCCGAGAGCAAAGAAGGCGGAGGAATTTCCTTTCAGTGGGGAGGTGTTGTTGTTGTTGGAGGACTGTATAGAGCGAGCTGGAGGAAATGTCTTCAGTTTGGTTTGAATATTGATACGGGGCTGCCACTCTTGATTGTAGGCAATTATTGTCTGTCATCTGTCCTGAGCAGTTCAAACAAACATAATATTGACTGATTTAAATTAAAATGATAGAAACAAACGAAGGGGCATCCACACGCCTGCATTTTCCATCCAAGCACTGGGGGATGTCTGCTGTCCGTTAGTCTGTTACTGGTGAATTCTTAATTTTACAGTGTACTCTATATGTCTCCTTGGGTGTAATTTATTTAATTTATTCATTTTAATATCTGGGGCATCTCCTGTTCCTGAAAAGGGAAAAAGTGTAAACATTGTTTTTTATAATTATTTTTAAAGACAAGCTTATGAACATTTTACGTGTTAATGAAGTAAGAGCTTCAAGGCAACCCTATCAATAGTATTTGTATTATGATTATTTTTTCAGACATTTCCTTTGAAAAGTGTGTTATTGAGCTTTTTTCTGTGGGTTAACTCATACCAAAGCCAATTCGTATGATTCAATTTTTTTTCCTTCTAGTGGTTATTGATAGACTGGTGACTTGTCTCACCCACTCCGGGTGTGTGTGTGTGTGTGTGTGTGTGTGTATGGGGGGGGGATATACCACTCAGCCCCCCTGTCCTGGAACTGTTTGAGCTGTATGAAATGGACAGAAGGATCCGTGCTTCCAATGCTAAGCAGCAGAGGGTGCTGTTCATCAGAAGGCACCCTTTGCAGCACCTTTATAAATACATAGACATAGAAAGCATATTCAAAACATAGGATGAGTGTTTCTGTCTGATATTCTACACTGCCAAAGCTACTTTATACTCTCTATGTAATTCAACATTCAGGATCCATCCATTGTCATGTTGGAATGTCACATGTTTAAGATGTTCACTCTTATGGATGATGTATCTTTTTGAGCTGGGTGCACTCTTCACAGCTTGGGTGTCGACCAGCAATCTTCTAAATCAGAGGAAGTCACTATAGCAGTACCTGGAAACAGATGAGACGAAATGCAAACCAACAATTTCCACCGACACAAACAACAAGGGTTCGGAGTTGCATCACTTCTGATTCTGTTCACTTCAGCCAGTTTGGTCATTTACATTTATGAGCACTGTAACTGACTCTGTTGTTTCAGCTTTGATATTGATCTGCAGATGACAGAAAATATATCATTGATGTAACTTCGATCAAATCAATTAGATGAACTGAATGGATCACTAGTGTTTCTGTTTTAGTTCTTGTAGATGCTTTCAATAATAGTTGTGGGATCAGGGAGGCCAGGCTGCCTTATTGAGCTCTCCTTTCATTGCTTACCATGCATGGAAACTTCTGTACTACCCAACACCAGATCTGTTCCTGTACCAGCAGTAGTCTTACTAGGGGAGCTTCAACAAACACCAAGAGAGGGGATCAGTCTAGCACCTAACTTCACTTTTTACCTGCATTAGGTCATAGGCTGAAAATGGGAGGGTGTCAGTCACCACCTCCGGCCCCCTGCTCTCTGGTAGCCCATCTATGAGTCGTACCATGGTCCCTTGCCAGGCTGTGTAGAGAGGGGCGAGGGGGAATGATTGGGGGACTGTTGTTTCTCAGGTTGTACCACGACTGACAGGGTCTACTCTAGCGAGCAGGGTCTCCAGAGTCCTCGCCTCACTTAGTCCCTCAATATCCCTCTTTCTCTCTGTGGGGCCAAAGGCTGCTCTGGATGAAATTTCAGCAGGGGTATGAGGGAATGGTTCATGGAGTTTAGCAACGTTTCTACATAGGCAAAATAAATGACTCCTCTTGATGCTCTAATTGGTGGCAGTTTGATGATCAGGTATCACTGGCCTTCGGGGCTGAAGCCCCTCGTTGTTTCGCTACGACTCACTGAAAGAACCTGTGTCTGCGATTTTTTTCAGGAAAGAGGGAAAATGTTTGGTAGCGTGTGGTCTGTCGGATCCTCTGAAGTGTCTTTTTTCCATGAAGTCAAAGTAAAGCATTTGACATTTCAACTTAAGCCTGGCTACTGATCTCTCCTCCTCAAAATCCCTGCCCCCTGGCTGGGATCTGTGTGTGAATTGTGAATCAAATGAGTGGCTTAATCGTGGTTCAGCCTCTCTCTTGCTCTCGCCCGCAGTCTTTCTCTCTCTCTTTCTCTGTGTGGTTTGGTAGATGCCTGTCGAGGCAAACGTTTTTTTGTAACCTGTCAACATGTGTTAACGATTTCAAGAAGGATAGAAGCACATATAATCTACAAACGTGCCTCCTTACTCTTTGGAAACTCTTGCTCTTTCCTCAGACAAGACCAAAGTGAGTCAGACCCCTGCTGTTCGCCTGCACCAACAGCAGTGCCCTATATCACACCCACAGGCTGGATGTGTGCGCTTAGCCTGGCTGATCAACATGCCTGAGACGACATCAAAAACATTTCATTCACAATGATGAGTTGAATTTTTTTCCCCTTCCGAGTAAGAAATAATTCTTATGGCAAGCTTTTAACCCCTTTCCAAAATATCAGTGAAACAGGCAGCTCACAGACAGACATGAACTTATTATCTATATGTATTGAACAACTATTAGGGGAAGTTTTCTGCTACATGGATCACTTAAGAGTAGCATGTTGCAGACTGGTGTTTACCAAATGCAGAACAATCAGCCGTCTCCCGACTCAAACTCCTCGTATTTCTGTTGTTAAACTTGGTCACCGGAAAGTTTGGAATGTTGAGATCTCTCAGAAACTGTGGTCCAGGTAAAACCTTTACATATGAAGTGAAGGACAGTGGTACAGTGGTGTCAGTTTGTTATTGTGCTGCATGCCTCATGGCTGCAGCATGTCACTTTCCATCACTTTCCCAGGTTAGCCCTGTGAAAGGCTTTAGGCTGCCCTGCTGTTTACAATACCTCCCATTCAGCCTGCTGCTTCTCAATGAAATTTCTATTTATAGAGGCCACTGGCGTGCAGAGAGTCATCTGCTTGTTCTGAATGAGGTCTGGTGGTTTTGACAAGGTTA
>CAAKHC010002701.1:0-15947 GCA_901007825.1 Macroramphosus scolopax | reverse complement strand
GTTGGGGGGGGGGGGGGGGGGGGGGGGGGGGGGGGGGGGGGGGGGGGGGGGGGGGGGGGGTAACCTCCAGCTAGTGATCGTCGTGGAGCAAGTATTTTTAGAAACACATTTATGTATGTGGCCCTGTGGTCGGAGTAAAATTAGATCACTTTGACACATGCAAACTGAAAGGCACACAGTGAATTGATGACTGTGGCTGAACTGGGTCACATGGTTAATGTCTAATTTCCACGACACCCAGATGTGGTTAGCGGGCTGATAAATGAGATGCCTGGGGAGGCAATCTGTCAGAAATAAACTGATTGTTTTGTATTCAACAGTTTCAATATTCTTTTACAATCGACTGATGATGTCAGTCGGTCGCAACTCGGTTATCTACACATTCCTTTTAAGCAGGAAATTAAATTCGGGGGACATTATGACTGAGTATATACGTCTCAGGCGGCTGTAATCTTTTATATTGATGATCTGTCAAAAGCAGTTGACCGCCTGTATTACTGGATGCATACACAAGCTGATGCTTTCTTACACAAGCTGATGCTGTCTTACACAAGTTTGGTGCATGTACAGATGGCCTGAAGATGTCTGTATGTTGTTACAATGACGCAATGAGAATATTACTCAAGAGAACTAGATGGTGTTGTGCAAGTGAAATGTTTGTGGCCACATGAGTAAATACCTATCAGGCGGGTTCAGGAAACACTCTGCATCTATATATATAATATATATATATATATATTATTTTACATATAATATATTATATGTATTTCATTTGGACCGTGATTCTTTGATAAAGTTTTGACTGATCATTGAACGCAGTAAAGTCAGAAAACATTTGGTTACATGTCATGTGATACAGTAAGTTTGACCTACAGTAACATCTTTGCTCTCAGCCATCTGTGTGTCAGTACCTAATATTTAAAATCAGTCATTTTTTTAAACTGGTCTGGTGAACGGGGTGACAGTTAGCCTGAGGATTATCTGACCTAATTTTTAAATTATTTCTAGTTTATCGATGACTGAATATGCTGCATTCAGTATTTAATTCAATTTTCTACATATTGTTAACAGTATTCATCAAATAATAAACGACTAATCAATGACCAAACTCTTTAAAATCACTCAACATATTGACCCATATAATGAATACAACATAGGCTAAGCCAAAGTGTATCACGTAAATAATTTAGGTTAACAGTTTCACTGACTGCATGAATTTAACAGACAAATGGCGAACTTAGCTGTTAACTCTAATTATGATTGACCTAATTACTGTGTGGGCATAATTAAGGCTTTTCAGACGAAATTTGACAATATGATGTGACGAGACTTCAACCCACTAAACATATATCATATATAAAAATCTGCAACGATACTATTGGAAACATTTATTTATTGTTTATACCAACGACTTCGGCGCGTATCAACGCAAGAGAAGAAGACCAATTCCCAAAACTGACAAATATCTACTCTTACTTTGAAGGCGTAGCACTTCCGGTAATCTCCTCCTTTAACCTCTGCTAGCTTAGTAGCTCTACCGCAGCTGTTGGACCAGAAGGTAACGGCCTGAATCTTCTGAGTCGTCAGCTGTTGCACCGTTAAAAATAAATAAAACCACACACAAATCCCACGCTAGCCGGGGATTAAACAACACAGAGTGCTCAGGCTACGCAGGCCAATGTCACCGGATCCATAGCGTTGGTGCACAAGTTTTCACCCAAAAACATTCGCTACACGCTCGCGTGGCTGCGACACAAAGTTTACGGTTAATGTTATCGATCAGCAACCCTGTAGCCTCCATATGTGTGCAGCTAGAGCTTATGGCCGCTCGTGGTTTGTGTTATTGCCACGGCCCGGGCCTATTTGTTGATTGTTCGGTGCTACCACGGGGTGCATAGCAGTCTCAACCCGAGGCCCCCACGACCGCAGCGGCCATGGATATACACAACAATCTGGCTCTTCCCAAAAAAAGTCGCATAAAAACCGCATGCTTAGATATACAAGGGGGAAATACGACATAACCTCACATTCCTAGTAAGCTAAGGTCAGAAAATGCTTCTTCATGAAATATGTTAATGTGTTTCGGAGCTGTGCTCGGCGTGCTCTGTAGGCTCATTGTCTTTGTTTTGATGGCGCAAAGCGAAACATTTTGGGACCTTTAAAACGCCTCTTTTTAGCCGATGAACAGTGCGACGGGCTTAACGACAAATACCAATTTACGACATAGCATGTCATCCCGTATGTGGTTGTTGTTGTTGTTATTGAGACAAAAACAACACTGTCTGACCTAATCCCAAACACCGACTGCGGAAGCGCATTTTTTACAATAAATACAGCGGCAGCAACGTAGGCCCGTTTTCTAGCATTTGTTACGGCTACTCTGACTTCATGTCACCGACTGTCAGTTAACATAAACGGTGAACTCACCTCAAACCGGCTCCGCGAGACACCGTTTACCTCCTTCCCCATGTCGGACGCTGGTGGTTACCGACTCAATGACTCGGTGTAGGCGCAGTAAAACGCAGATACGTGCGATCTTCTTGCCGATTCCCCTCCGCGACTAACATGCTACCGTCCTCTCGGTAGCTCCTGGATTGCGATGGCGTTTTTTTCGGCCTGTAACACAAACGACAACACCTCTTGTTTCAGATCAAATAATGGGCTACAGGCTGCAGCAAGCCAATAAGCCCTTCTTGGCTCGGTTCGACCTCACCTCCTCCTCCTCCTCCTCCTCTATAGGCTACAGCTTGCATCCATCCACACAATACCCAGACAGGAATATGATCTGGCGACTTAAAAAGGACGAGACAGCACGACAGCATTAATAAATATAACTAAAACTGTGTGATTTAATGTCCATCAACTTACTTGTTGACTGGTGCTTTAACCAGCTTGTAGTTGGAGCTCGGGAGCTAAAGATAAATATTTTCACAGCACACGGAGGAAAGAAGAGTCAGATATATGATAAGAAAAAGTTTGAACACATGTAATGGTATATTAGGCAAGTAGGGCACATGAGGATACATATAGTTTTGCTATTCATATAGGCTATAGTCAACATAAATTAGCTACTGTGCATGCCTATATGTCGACTTTAAGGTCCTATAATAGAAATGTGGGTCAAAGCGTTCATTAGTTTGTCACAATAGCTCCTGTAACTATATAATTGAAAAGTTTGCCCTAAAATAATCTACGAGTAAATGCTTATTAGCTCAATTATATTCAATTTGTTTACACAATCATACATTGTAACTTCGTTATTTCTGATGGAAACGCCACTTCCTTGTTTCTCGTTGGCCACGCCCCAGTGTGACGACGGATCAAATCAGCATCCAGGGCGGCGACTCGTCATATTACGTGATCGTTGCAGGGAGAACGCACGCTTGACAACAGCATCAAGACGACTGAAAAGTGCCACAGGTGGGGGTCTTATTTTTATTTCATTGTGCTAATTAAACAGTGTGTAATATAACTGATCATTATGAAAAACTATACTAGATTGTTTGACAATAATTGAGTCGTATTTCTTTTATAATAACATCACCTAACAAACTATATAGAATACTTTGGACACTGAACTTTCTGAGATCTGACCTGAGAGCTGTTGGTAGCGCTCTGTTGGTAGGCTGTTGTGTAAAATTGATTAGCTTCTGGATTTCCTACCCATATCTGTTCATATAATCTTTAAGTTTATGTTGACCATATTTTATTTGACAAATTTGAGTGTCGCTTTGAGCTAAAGGGCTTTTTAATATCATATGCAATTTGTGCACTGTCTGACTTAACTATGATTTGTATCTCAAGATCTGAGACCGATACAACGATACCAAACACTTTATATTTTTTTTAAATCCTGACAGCAAAACTGCCTGTCAGAACAGTGTTACATTTTCTATGTCAATTTCAAAATTGTCTGTTGGAAATCCATTCATATAAAATACCGTTAGCAGTTTAGATACTTCGAACATTTTGCACCCCTGTCGCGCCGCCACAGGCACAGTAGGCGGGCTTTTTGCTGTGATTGGCCGTTGCTTAGATACGTATTAGATTGACAGCGTTCCGCTTCCGGTTCATTCGCGTACGCAGAACTTGCTAGTCACAGGAGCCGTAATGGCGTTTGTAGTCTCATGCAGATAGGGCAGTGGATGTTATTAAATCCACTAGCATCGCCCTAAATATAGGCCTGGTTGATTCCCAGAGCCATTGATAATAAACTGGAACATCTGCTGCACACGAAAATACTATGATTTCTAATCAATATTGAATTTATAGGGGATAAAACTTACATTAAAGGGAACATGTAAACAGTACCAACCGGGTCAAGTTTTCATTTTGTTCGAGAAACGAGCTTCTTTTAATGAAGCCATTTGCTTGTTTCTGAATACTAAGAACGTAATTCTGTGGAATAAAACACCTTTACTTAACTTGGCACCGGACAAGGACACCTTTCACAAAGGGACTTTTTTGCTTTTCTACGAGTCAGCTCGCTAGCTGCCGAGCATTAGCTAGCCGTGCTAGCTACATTGAGACGGAGACGACACCACAATGCTCCAATGTTTGGTTGGGATCTTTCATTCACTGACTTAGTCAAAGTTAGTACTTCACACTACTGGACGACCAGCTTAGCTTTTTTGTGCTTTGAGGAGCCATGTCGGCGATCTAAGTGGAATGAATTGCCATTGAGGACTGGACGTGAGCGGCCTGGTGTGTTTATTTTGTGTACTTTCCTTTGCCTGTTTCTGCTTAGTAACACTTCAGCTAAACATTTGCATTTGGAGCAACGTTAGCTACAGTTCTCCCGTTAATGAGGTGCCTGGACCACCAAGGCCCTGTCGCAGGAGTGGTCCCGACGCCGGCGTGAGGGATGCCTGGATCGGACCGACACCATGGGACCAAGAGGAAATCGCTATCGAGTGTCAGCGGTTTGCTACACCAGACCCAGGCCCTGTCTCATACCTCTGCGGGAGACATGACGAGCAAAGAAGGTAAAGCGCAGTTAAAATCTTCAATGTCCTCTTCTAAACGCAAACGGCATAAATCAAGCAAACATAGTCGGGAATCTTCGGCGGCAACCGGAGATTTTACCATCGGCGATACGGCGCCTCCTGGTGTCAACACGGTGAAGCCTCTCGTTGAGTACGATGATATCAGCTCGGACTCTGACACCTTCTCGGACCCGCCGTCCTCCAGGCCTTCTGAGAGGGTGGGCGGGGAACGACTCGAACCCTCACCGGACTACAATAGAGACGATATTGGCGTAGAAGCTGGCGTTAGAGAGAACAAGGGACATAGGCACTCCCGCAAGAAGTCCAAGGACCCTAACAAAGTTAAAGATTCTGGGAATGGGGAACGTGGTTTCAAGAAGAAGAGCAGCAAGGACCCTGAGAAAGGAAATTCTGGGATAAGTAAGGAGAAGGCTGCCTCATCAGGCTCCTCATCTAAACGCCAGCAAGAAGTTGACTCTAAACGTGGCGAGCTGATGCTCTCCTCGCAGGGACAACCTGCAGCTAGTGTTGGTAGCACTACTTCCTCCACATCATCATCTCGCAGCAAGGAGAGCAGTCGCTCAGGGAAGTCTCGCAAGGACAAACAGAAGAGAGAAGGTCGGGGGGAGGGCAGCCAAAGCTCCTCTCAGAGGACCCGGGCAGAGAGGAGCCACCGCAAGTCCACCAAAGGCCACAAGTCAAGCCCTAAGGGCAAATCTTCAAGTAGGGGTAGTCCTCGCAGGAAGGCCACCAGCTCCTGTCAGTCACCCAGTCCTAGAAGAGGGGCTGGCAGTGACAGTCCACCGGGAAGTGGGTATGCTCAACATGGGGATGAAGGCTACACCAGGCGCAGAGCGGCCCCGCAGAGCCCCGGTCCCTACGGAGACGCGTCTCGGCGCAGCAGGCAGAGGTCAGACAGCCCCTATGGCAGCAGACACAGGTCCTCCAGTTATGAGAGGGACAGCAGCCCTTACTCACGGAGACGTTCCATCAGCCCCTATGGTACCCGCAGGTCCTCCAGCACCAGCCCCATGTCTCGGTGAGTATCTGCTTCTCGGAACTCAAAAATACTCTTGTGACATATTCTGAGATGTTGCATAGCTTACACTCCCAGACTCAGACACAGGTTGTTAGGGGCAGTGTGGATCACGAGCCAAATCTGGTAGTATTTCCACATTGTCCTGACACACATCTAGAGTTTTGATCCATGTTTGGTCTATTAAATCCAACAGCTGGAGCAAACAGCAAGAATAACATCAGGCAAACCTGTTGAACTTAATATGTGCAGTGAATTTTTTCTGGTTCAAAGCTGTCAGTCAGTCAGTCTAAAAGCAGATTGTTCCTAATGTTGAAGTTTCCTCTGGATAGCAGAGGCCTGAGGCTAAGATAATAAAAGCATGGAGGTGGTTTCAAAACAGGCAGGCAGTGGCCCCATTCAGCCATTTTATTTTTTCCGAGCAAGATGTCAGTAAACATTGATCCTTTGGGTTTGTTTCTGAGGTTTGACTAATCTAGAGATTACTTGTGCATCGTTGATTACTTTTGAATCACATCATAGACACCAGCCGCTTTGAATACAATGCTAATAGTCAATAGAGGACTCGTGGTTTGACTCAAATTTTATTCAAACAAGAGAAACAAACCAAGAAGGGCTCATCTAGGAGTATTTCACAAGCTGTAACAGTAAATTAATGTATTTTACCGCTTTCATATTTTCCTCACATCATGCAAAGCCAGTCAGAATTCCAAGTTGTTACATTTGGTTAAGAGTTGCGTCATGTGAGATAAAAATTGACTGTGGAGTGTGCAGATTATTACATGTAGCATCAGAAAAGAGGAGCTAAATACCCTGAAATAGTTTGTAGTTAATTCTCAGTCAGCCCAGAAGTCTCAGACACCTTTCAGAACTTCAGGTTTCAGTAAAGGTTTGGATCCAATCTGTCCACGGGTTCAGAATGTTCCCCCTTTGAACCTTTTTGAAAAAGCATGTCAGTTGCTTTTATCATATTATTGATGTCAGAAAGATCAATTATGAACTAGAGCATTTATGAGATTGTATTTGGTTATTAAAACACTTTTTCTTTAACCTAGACGCTCAGGCCGCTCCAGGAGTCGATCCCCTCTGCCCTACTCCTCTTCTCGTCGCTCTTCCTCTCGTTCCCGCAGCAAGAGACACACTTCCTCTGTTGGGGCAGGCTCCCACAGCAGCCGACCAGCCAGCCGCTCCCCCCCCTCCTCCCGCCTGCCACTCAACTCCAGCCTGGGTGCAGAGCTGAGCCGCAGAAAGAAGGAGCGCCAGGCTGCTGAGGCAGCTGCTCGTGCTAGCAGTGGAGCTACTTCTCCATTAGCACGTAAAGCTTCAGGCTCATCCACCTCTGCACGGCCCACTAAAGCTGAGGCTCCCCATCCAGAAAGAGACTCTGCTGCAGCAGCAGAATCTCAGCACCCACCACCTGCACCGTTACCACAAGATCCTCCCAGTGTCGAAGATCAGGTTACTGCACCTCCACCCTCCTCTTCCACCTGCTCTCCAGCACCTCCCCCTCCTCAGCCCTCTCCCCCTGTGCCACCCAGTCTAGCCAACCCTGTTCCACCCCTCCCACCTCAGGCAGAAACAAGTATTCAACCTCCTGCACCTTCAGCCCAGGCCAAATCGCCAGCTTCGCTTCCCACACGCAGCCCCGTCCGACAGACACCGCTACACAAGACGTCGACTCTTCCCCTGTTGCCTTTACCACCCATGTTGCTGGTAAACACTCAGGGCAGGTGAGGACACTTTGACACTCTCAATGAATTCAGTCTGATCTGTTACAGGATATCTAAATGTATATTTAAGTTGTATTATAGTGTTTTATTAAGTTGATTATAGAGGATTATCATATCTCATGCTCCAAAGCCCCCCCCCCCACACACACTATAATAGCTATCAATAACTGTTATTTTATTACATGCTGTGTCATTGTTAGCCCCAAAAAGTCCACCCATCAGAGGCCAACCAGGAAGGAGAAGGAAACCCGCAGTCGGCCCTCTCTCATCGACCTTCCTTTGCCGCCCACCCTGGCTGGAGGGAACTCCTCACCGCCACAGTTGCCTGTCCACGTGGCTCCACCGCTGCCCCTGCCAGCCCTTAAGAAGAGACCAAAGTCAGTTCCATTTATTACTATTACCCTCTTGAAATCTTCATTTTCTTAATAGTGTGAATCTCATTATTCTATTGTGTTTTCCAGGATTTGTTGCCCGCGATATGGTGAGCGCAAACATACCCAGAGTGACTGGGGCAAACGCTGTGTAGATAAATTTGATATAATCGGCATCATAGGGGAAGGCACCTACGGCCAAGTGTACAAGGCCAAGGACAAAGACACTGGTAAGGGAATTCAATCGTCACTCATGAGTCTTCTCTGTTAAAAACAGTCCAAGATACAATTGTTAAGCATTCCCTCCGCTCCTGCCAGGTGAACTGGTGGCTCTGAAGAAAGTGCGTTTAGACAATGAAAAGGAGGGTTTCCCCATCACAGCCATCAGAGAGATTAAGATCTTACGGCAGCTCAAACACCGCAGTGTTGTCAACATGAAGGAGATCGTCACTGACAAGCAGGATGCTCTCGACTTTAAAAAGGATAAAGGTAAGAGGGGTTAGCTTTCATAAAATGTTCAGGCTGGATAAAGTCTGTTCCTCGAGCCTTCATTCTGGTGATTCATGTGCGTATGTGGAATCACCTTCCCTCTGCTTTCAGGGGCATTTTACCTGGTGTTTGAGTACATGGACCACGACCTCATGGGCCTGCTGGAGTCGGGCCTGGTTCAGTTCTCCCATGAGCACATTCGCAGTTTCATGCGCCAGCTGATGGAGGGTCTGGATTACTGCCACAAGAACAACTTCCTGCACAGAGACATCAAGTGCTCCAATATCCTGCTCAACAACAGGTTAGTAGACCCAGGAAACGCCGGAGGATATGTCAGATTTTTATTAAACAATATCTGAGTGGCAAAAACGTTGAAAACAAACATGGAGGCAGACTGTCGTGAGCTTGTTGCACTTGTGTATACTATGTTTTGAAATGAAAAACACAAAAAGGAGACTGTAGGTGACGTAGTTGTTACTGTTGGGGCCGAACAGAGCTTGTGCTACCTACAAGCTAATTCAGCATCAAGCATCAACAATCATACAGATTGTTTCTGTTTTGAACGTGAACACTCCTGCAAGCAGGCGAGGAAAAATCCCCAACAGTCCATTATACTGGACCTTCTTCCTGTATTTACTCTCTTGTTCCCGCCCCAGACACATCATATCTAGAGGCATGTTGAATAGCAGCATTTGTCATTCTGCTCATCCATCAGACCAGAAGCAGCCTCAGACGAGCTGCATCAGTATGAAGCGGCCAGCGGTTGTTGAATCTACTTTTTATGTTTGTTTACTTTAGTAGCTTTCACTCACTGAAACCGTCAGCTATAAACCAACATTATCCACAACAGGCCTCAGAGCAGTCAGATGTTGTTTGTAATGATCTGTTTTCTGTGATGCGTCAGCGTCAAAGCTAATTACAGTGGTGATATTTTATACGAGTACTTAAGATTACAGCAATGAATGACGACAAGTTCTCTCAGATGGCTGTGAAGTACAGTTCTACATAAAATGTACACACTACAAGACGGATGGCTAATTTGAGTTGCAAAAGTTAAGGAAGTTAAAACATCAGTCAACTGGCGTGTCGTATCAGTGGGTAGTTATCTGAATCAGACAAAAAAAATAGATCCAGATATCTCCAGAAAGTTTGAACCTAAATTAGATCTCTTGGATAATATCTGACTCAGGCAGACGAGTTGTACTTGGTGTGCTGGGATTAGATAGGCAACCTGTTCTAGTTTGGCAGAGCTTGTTTTCTCATGCAAGGTGCTGCTGTTCATCTCATATATTGTCTGTTTCTTTGTTCAGAGGTCAGATCAAACTGGCTGACTTTGGTTTGGCTCGACTTTACAGCTCAGAAGAAAGGTAAGACAATAGTGTTTTCTATATAAAGGGAACTCATCTGCTTCCTCCTCTGTAGTGGGACCGACGGTATAAATGTAGAGTTAAATCAGTTTGTGGTGATAAAGTTTTTGTAATTTAACCTCATCTTGAACTTGAATTTTCCTCTTCTTCCCAAAAGACTCCACTAGAGGGCACTGTTGTTTCCACTGTTGTCTCCCAGAGAGCGCAGTTACTTCAAGCTGAAATGTTTGTGTTTGGGCACTCGGGGGCAGAGATGCTCCATGAACTGATGAGTCTCTCTCTTTTTCTGTTCCCTCAGTCGGCCATACACTAATAAAGTAATCACACTATGGTACCGGCCCCCTGAGCTCCTGCTGGGAGAGGAGAGGTACTCTCCGGCCATTGATGTGTGGAGCTGTGGGTGAGTGGGAATCATGATTAACCGTCTGTCCTTCCATTTGCACTTTTCGTCTTTTAAATACACTCAGCTGCCATTTCCTGAAGTATACCTAGATAAATCAATTCAATACATGATCCCATCCCCTCTTCATGAGGATTATAAAGGGTGTTTTTCAAGGTAGTCTTGAGGTGCTGTTGAACTGTACTGGGTTGATTGTCGCCCCTCTAGGCATTTATGATTCCACCAAAAGCACCAGTGCGTTAAAGAGGTGTCAAAGCAGCGGCTCTGCTCTCCGCTCCACTAAAAATACTCGCTCAATCTATTTTGGACAGAAGCCGTGTCAATCTGCACAGAGCAGATCAAGTGGGGCAGGAAGTCAGACACGCAAACAGCACAGCATCCACATGACTTTCAAAATAAAACACCCGGGCAGACCTGAGATCGGCTGTCACATTACCAACCGTTTATTGACTGTTCATCCATGCTTGCTGTGACATGATCCCATCCGATGAATGAATACATGAACAGGCCAAAAAAAACGCTACACACTCTGTTTATTTAGAATTGTACATCTGCCTCCTCAGTATTCTCTCAGACAAAAGCTTCTGTTCCAACATTGTACATTCTACCAAAGTTGATGTGCTCTGTATTTTAAAAAATGCAGTGAAATACATTTTGACTTTGGATCAAACACTGACAGATGTGCTGAATGTGCCTTGCGTGTCTGCAGTATTTTAGGCAGGCTGGATGTTTGCAGACAAGTGAGTCGGATTTTTTGTTTCACCCTAAAGCCGTGTGAGCATTAATAGGCAAATTCAACTTAGTCAGGCAAGATGCACTTGATGTTCCCTTTACCTTTGTGCTGCTCTGACAAATTTGAGTATGTCATGAAAGTAGGTTTTGTTTTTAATGGTATATGTATTTAAAGGTTATTATTCTCGACTTTCTTTCACAGCTTCAACTGTTTTGTGTTCATTTTCACTTCCTTTGCATACTTTGACATTGTCTTAAACTGATTTACAAGAAAGCAAATACGCACTGCATATGTTCTTACTGCCTATACCTATTCCCCGTCATGCCTCAGGTGCATTCTGGGAGAGCTCTTCACCAAGAAGCCCATCTTTCAAGCTAACCAGGAGATTCTACAGTTGGAGCTCATCAGGTAGGACCACCTCCCCCTCCCTGAATATAACATTTCATCCTCTTACTTCTGCTGCGACCTTCACTCTTCCTTTTCTGTGTCTCTGCAGCCGTCTGTGCGGGAGTCCCTGTCCTGCAGCCTGGCCTGATGTCATTAAACTTCCCCTCTTCAATTCCATGAAACCTAAGAAACAGTACAGACGGCGACTGCGGGAGGAGTTTGCCTTGTACGTAGCTCTGCGGTATTTCCCCCAAAGTAGCTGTGATGAAGCCGTGGCGTGTTTTTTACAGTTGAACATCTCTTTCCCTCTGCGCAGTTTGCCCGCCACTGCCCTGGACTTGCTAGATAGAATGCTGACACTCGACCCGGCGCGGCGCTGCACATCAGAGGTCGCTCTTCACAGTGACTTCCTGTGTGACGTGGAGCCCAGCAAGATGCCGCCACCAGAGTCAGTAATGCATCCCGATACGTTTTGTTGCTTGTATACTTTAATCTTCTTTAACTATAACTGTGTCTCCAGTCTTCCGCACCATCAAGACTGCCACGAGCTGTGGAGTAAGAAGAGACGGCGTGCACGTCAGAGCGGGGTGCCTGAAGATGTGCCTGTGCCCAAAGTGCCCCGAAAAGACGCGTCCGGGACCTCGACCGGGGAGAACAGTCGGCCCCAAGTCAGCCCAGCTGGAGCCCCGCCTCCTCCACCAGGGAAGCCGCCCGCTGCAGCCATCACAGAGAGTGAGTTGCCAGGTAACATTTCAATATTCTGCTTCTCCAGTCAAATAAACTTTAAAAAGTGGAATGTTTTCTTTATAGCTTTGTGTTTTTCTTTCATACTGCATGATTGTCCCCACTAACTGTATCCACAATCCCACCTCAGTATCTTGACATGATGCAGTGAACGTCTTGATGAATTTGGAGAATTAGGAGGGTTTTTTTATTCCCACTACATCGTTTAATTGTCGTGTAATTCTGATTCTATGACTTTGTGTATTCAGGTCTGGGAGCTGCTGCCGAGCAGTTGAACCAGACAGAGATGGCGGTCCTGCTGAACCTCCTCCAGGGACAGACAGACCTCAGCCTGCCCCAGGTGGCCCAGCTCCTTAACCTCTCAAATCCTGAGACTCTCAGCCAGTCGTTGTCTGCGCTTACAGAGGCCTCTGACCACCAGGGGGCTCCAGAGGACCAGTCCCATTCTGCTGCTAGGTCCAAGCCCCCGGATCTGCCTCCTGAACCCCAGGAGCCCTCGCCAACATCGGGAGATCCACCGCACATCCAGGAGGAGCAGGCCAACCTGCTGGCTCTTATTTTGGGCCACATTATCAAGCCACAAACCGACGAGCAAGGCGACGAGAGCAATGGCGTCCAATCAGAGGAGGCACTAACACGCGGTTCGTCCGCCTCTACTACTGATCGCAAGGGCAAGTCTGGGTTTAGTCTTTAGAAGGTGACACAAAGGGGGGACCAGGGTCAGGTGGAAATCACTGGTGACTGCAGGAATACGTAGAGCAAAGCAGAGGAGAACAAACAAAAGCTGACTGAGTTCTGATGCTCTAGATTCCTATATACTCTATAAGATTAATTATATTTAGACTATCTGAGGAAAAAATCAGCAAGGTGATCAGTTTGATCAGCGAATTAATTTGACAAGTGGACCTCATGAAGCCCCGCCCCCTCCTTTCTCCCTGACATTCCCTAAACTCGCACGCTCACCTTCGTCCCGTATACCACCTCATTATGAAGAGCCGAAAACGACATACGTGTGAATAAGTAAATGAATAATTAACAACGGAAATAAATAGAAAAATACACGTTGTTAATTAGAAAAACAGTCTATTTCTGTACTTCAACATTTATTTATTTATTTATTTCTACATATGCCATTTTTGGTTCTCCGTACCTCACATGTCATAACTGTTAGAAGAAAAAAACCAACAAAACGGACAGGAAAAAAAAACAGGCAAAATGTCTGTGTAGTGTTTTTTCGTCTTGTTACTATGGTAACCAGGTGATGGTTCAGCGCACACATGGACATTTCCCCACAGGTGTACATAATAAACCACGAGAAAGTGTGGTGTTATTCATCTGAATGAAACGAGAGGTTCACACTGTGTCCCCCCCCCCCTCCTCTTCCTCCTCCAGCTTCCTTGTTTCCTTCTCACAGTCTTTGTTTCTGTATCTGTCCCATCACCACAAGTTTCTTCTTCCTCGCTTCATCTTCATGATCAAGCGGGTGTCCCCAGTGTTCTTCACAGGAAGCGATGTTGCTTTAAACCGACTGTAATGTCAGCCTTTTTATGAAGAAAGTCTAATAAATTATAAAGTGCAAATAAATGTTTTGAATCTTTAGACCTCACCTGCATGTGTTTCTTTTAACTTTGGTTCTGTCACACATTTTTTCCTTTTTTTTTTTTTCTTTTTGTTTTGTTTGTTTTATCTGTTCACTCAGATTTTAGTTAATGTGATTAGTAATTTGAATAAAGCGGTTCACGATGCTGCTGGAGCTCGAACGGTAACTGTCCTGTTTTCCTTCTGGTTATTTCTGCTGTCGAGGCCTCAGACGTACTGACCTGGTTCGCCTCGCAACGCTGCAACTCTGGGAAAAATACACCATCCTGGTTTAATTATCCTCCTGTTTTATAGTGATACTCCCAACCCAAGTCACCATCTCTGTCCATCCAGCTGTACATGCCCTTCCTACTGTTTCCTCAGTATTTGTCCTTAAATTTAAGGGGATTGTTTAAGGGAAAGTGTCTGCGGTCAGACGTTAGTGAAGACAATTGTTTAACCGTGTTTTTTCTTTAATAGTGACGACCAATACTTTCAAATCAGACGCCATTACTGTACCTGAATAGAAGCGTGATTTGTTTTAATATTCAGCCCTTCGATTCCACACAACTACTGCAGATTAAAGTCAGCTGATGACACACACAGCACAGACAACTCAAAGAGTTCTGCTGCACTGGAAATGTACGTGACGCGACGCTCTGCCCTCCCTCTTGTGGTGAAGGTAGGAAGGTCGACATGTTGCAGCCGCATGTCGAGCGCGTTTATCCATCGTAGATGACAGTAGGGCTGTTATCTTTAGGTGCTTGTGATGCTTTGTGCCTCGTATATCCTGATGTCTAACATGTCGTCTGCTTGCATGTTTGTCTCCTTTCAGATAGTGCCGCCGCACCAAAAAGGAAGCAGCTTGGGGCAAACCAGCTACCTCCATCTGGCGAGCAGCGTCCACCCTCCCCGCCCGGGCCGCCTCCATCAGCTCCGGCCACTGGGAACGCCCAGCGAGCCGGGTCTGAAGTGCAGCCCGGCCAGGACATTAGCCCGGCTGTGGCGGCCGCTCTGCTGCAGCTCATCTCTCAGCAGGACTCGGAAGCTGGAGCCTCTCAGCGCAGTAAGAACCCGTCTCCCGCTGTGGATAGTTCGGCCCGAGGACAGCCCCCTCCACCCTGGGTTGCAGACTCGCCACCTAAACCTCCGGCTACAGCTGAGGCCCCAGCAGGACCGGTGGCTGCCGCTTCGGCCACCGCAGCACAGTTCCCAAAAGACCAGGACCTCCGCTTTGCCCACGGGACTGCCCGCTGACCCCCTGGTGAGACAGACCCGGGTATCATGGGACGCCTCCAGCAAGCCTCACCTGAAGGGGGAGGCAGAGGGACACCTGCAGATTATGACCCACCGGACCATGAGCAGGTAGTGAGAGTTGAATCAAAGATTTTGAAACTGAATGTCACTTTGTGATGGACTGACAGAAAGAGACGAAGGGCTTTTTCAGGCACGGTCTTTGTATTCCGGTCAGTCTGACCTTTAACCTTTGAGGACAGCTACCACCTGAAAATCCTTTCTCCTCGCTGTCCACCACACGTCCTCGACTTGAATGACGTTTGGCGTCCAAGTTGAGTGCCACTCCACCGGCTGGCACTCAACTTTGAAAGCAGCTGCGATCTAAAAAAAAATAAATAAATGATTGTCACGTCCACTGCAGTGCCGACTTCTATCAAGGTTATCAGTGATTCCTGAGACTCAAGCCTCCACCCTGATGGAGCCGTGTCCCCGACTGTGCAATTGATGATCAACTGAGACGAAGTGATAGATGTGAGGCAACGGGCGCACTGATAAATAAAGAAAACAAACACTGGAGAGCCACGAGTTTCCTGGCGAACTGAACACGCTGGCTAGCTCCCCTGTTTCAGCCTTATGACCCCTGTGACCCCTGAACGACCGGGTCACTGCTTACGATTGCGCTTACGGCCCGCAAGGCTTTCGTTTTGTTTTTTATTTAACAACCAAGGCTGTCCCGTATGAAGGCTGTCCCATCAACTCACCCGGACAAACACGTGTTCTCCGCGCACCAGCTTTTACTTCCTTTGCATCCAGTACAGTGAACCTCCGTGTCGTAACGCCTGTAGTGCTCATGTTCTCATCATGACGGACTGCGCCATTACACACACACAC
>CAAKHC010002699.1:83713-97077 GCA_901007825.1 Macroramphosus scolopax | reverse complement strand
CTCGCTTTTCCCCTCCATGTCTCCCGGCAGTGGATGTGTGGCCAACGGACGATGTGAGGAAAAGAGGGCCATTAAAGCATCTGACACTTTTAGAAGAGGATGTAACAGCAGCGTATAAGCCAGAAGTCAGAGATGGAGGGTAGAGAGACAGGCAGGGTGGAGGGTAGAGAGACAGGCAGGGGTGGAGGGTAGAGAGACAGGCAGGGGTGGAGGGTAGAGAGACAGGCAGGGGTGGAGGGTAGAGAGACAGGCAGGGATGGAGGGTGGAGAGACAGGCAGGGTGGAGGGTAGAGAGACAGGCAGGGGTGGAGGTCGAGGTTTATTAACCGTATGCATACACGCAAAAAAAACATTTACAATATTTTTTATGCAATTCAGTGAACGTGCAAACACACACCAGGCAGCCACTTAGCAGCGCAGCCTGGGGAAGTTGGGGTTTGATGCCTTGCTCAAGGGCGTTCCAGCTGTGATTGCTGGCTAACTGCGCTCCCGTTTTTCCTGCCAGTTGTGGATCGAACCGGCAACATTTAGGTACCAAGCCCGCTTCTATAACCTTTAGGTGTCGGCTGCCCTGATATGTAGCCCAGAAGCCCCTAACAGAAGTGTTATCTCCTAATGACAGCCCCGGTCAGACCTTTAACACCAACGAGTGCCTGCAGAGTGCACACACATGTCAGTGACCTCGTATATTCCACCGGTAGAAGAATAAAAAATGCATGAACACATTTTGTTTCATCATTACTTTTGGGTTTTTACTCTCTCTGTTTTTATGTTATGTTGCCAAAGTACGGCCGTTTTTAAACACAAACGGATGCAGAGAAATCAGTTCACGCTTTTATTACTAGCAGACTAAACTATTGCAATGTCTCATTCAAAATTCGGCTGCCAGACTTCTAACAGACACCAAAAAGAGAGAGCACATCACTCCTGTACAGCCACCTTGCACTGGCTCCCGGTTTCATTTCGTATTGACTTCAAGGTACTTTTACTCACCTTCAAAGCCCTAAACGGCATGGCACCCACATGCATCTCTGACTTTCTAACCTCCTACCAGCCAACAAGAGCCCTCCCGTCCTCGGATGCTGACCTCCTAACCATTCCTAAAGTACTGCACAAAACGAGCAGAGCAGTGCTTTTAGCTACTATTGTGTTATCTGTCTTACTTCCTCAGTCTGCTCCTCTGGTTCTTCAAAGTGTCTTAAGAGTCAAATCATCGATCTTCTCATCCTGTGCCCCGCATCCCCAGAACACGCGTCTATTGCTTGAATGTGGACGCTGCAACTTCTTCTATGAGACTTACACTTCGTATACATTCTCACACTCCCTACACCTGGTTGACCTCTGACCTCACAGCCCCTCTACAACTCTTTACAGTTGCTTGGGAAGGCTGAGAATCTCCAGATGAACCTCGTGTGAGACCCCAAGTCCGCCCAATAAACCTCTTGTGGAGGTCCTTCTCTGCAACGCTTTTAGTTATGAATGGAAGGTTTGTCTTCTGGTGAACCCAGTTGTCCTCCACAGGTCATCTTCCTTATCTTCTTCACAGATACAGAGACATCACGAGCAAGCTTTACACAATAACATTATTATTGATTGTATGATATTATACACAATATTGTTCAGGCTTCTTACAAGACTTACCTTCAAGGTGTTTTGGCTATTTTCACCATGAGTTTCTCCTCCTAGCACTATAGAGACAGGAAGCTGTTGTGTGTCTGGTGTGTGTGTGCGTCTAACCGCATGATTTCCCTGTGTCCCAACATATTGTGCATGCCAGAGTGAATTTCTTGTCTCTTCCAGTTCTTGAAAGCATCCTCTGATTCCATTTTGCCAGCGAATCATTCCGGGGGTGTCACTGCAGGTTGTGTTATCTGCTCGAGCGGAGATATTAGAAATCTTTCTCCACATCCGTTTTATTGTCCAATCTGTTGGATGTCACTCTCCATTCCAGATTCTACTCCACTCTCTCTCTTTTTTTTTTCCCCGCTCATGACAACCTCACTTTACCTTCGCTGCTATTTTCACAGTCCTGCATACCTGAACTTCCTCACTTCACTGGCCGTTCACATGGAGGCGAACGTCCCTTTTCATTTGTCTCCACGCTTCAATGGAGGGACCAACCAGAGGGATAAGAGGAACGGGGTTCACAGCCTGGACATCCTCCAGAAAAAGAAACGTGAAGTCTATTAATTGTGTTTCTATTCTGAAAACCTCTCTGGGGGCATTGTTCTTCATATGACCTCATACGGCTTGGTTGGGCAGGCAGTATGAGCATCAGCGGAGAGGGGAAATCCTTCTCAGTGCTTAGTTTGAACTTTGTTAGAGAGGAAGGTGGTTTTAATGGAGTCTGTTAGGTTAATGGACCTCTCCTTCCAGTCCCCCATTCTCTTATTCTGCGCGAGCACTGTTGCAGAGCAGCAAGTGAAACATTTTAGAGTAAGACAGCTATTTCCTACCGGCTTTAAAAAAAATCAATAGGAATATTCCTGAAAAGGCTATGCTGTGTCCCCGAGTAGCTCCCTTAACCCTCTGTACCCAAAAGCAGTCTTATCTGCCTCTCCCAGCCGGGCCTATGAGCATCAGAAGTGCCGAGTGGTAGAAAGCGTGGAAGAAAAAAAAAAAAAAAAAAAGGACTTTAGATCCTGTGTGAGTGTGTGTGTGTGTGTGTTTGTGAGGGGAAGTTTTTTTGTCTTCATAGAGCATGTGTTTTTATATTCGCAGTATATCGCTGTACTTGTTTACTTTATCTAAACACGACGAGCCTGTTCTCAACCCGGCTCGTCAAATACAGACGAGCCGTCTGATACCGAAGCACGAGGTACCCGCTCGCATCCCTGCGACTCCACATTGTATATTTTAATGCCAAATATGGTCTTTCCCAGACCTCAACTACAGCAGTACAAAGCAACTGTTTATAAGACACTTGTGGCCGCTGTGACAGTTTGTTCTTCATCCATCCTCCACCCATAACTGTCCCTTTACGCTGAGTTATTATATACCCACGTCCGAACCCGAGTTTGTCTTACGTTCCTGCAATGGGGCTCAAATCTGAGTTGTTTGAAAGCCAGCTGCGTCGCACACAGACGCCGAAGGGGCCCTGTGAGAGGGAGCGAGAGTGTCGCTCCCTTTGACGAGCCGGGAGCGTTGATATTTGACGTGAAGGGATGCGAATGTGTTGACACGACTGCGGCTCTCCGAAACCGGAGGTGTGATGATCTCCCCGAGCTGCTGCGGCTGTCAAAGTCGCACGGAGCCTGATTTCAGACCCTCGTGCACCGGGTCTGACTTTTATGACGATTGGAACAGTGAAAGATTAGGAGGGGACGATATGTCACGGACGGACTGACGTGATGTTCGGTGAACTTAAGCAGCTGCTGTTTCTCCTGCTCACCTCCACATCAGTCATTCTTCCTCTCAGAGACCCACATCGATGTCCTTGATGCGATCGTGTCATGTTGCTTAGAAAAATGGCTTTCAAATACCTCTCAAAAAAGAATTGACAGAAATAGAAAAACATTCCGCCGGGGCGTGTTACACCCCGAGTGGCGTATATATTACAGGCACAATCACGTAGAAAAAAGAACAGCTCAGCCAATCCTTATGAGGATGAAGCACTTCTTTGATCATTACTTAAGAGGCAAAAAAAGACTCTCCGTTTTAATTCCTGCCCGTTTTACCTGGGACCGGAGGCGAGAGCACAGCCAAGAAGGTAGCAGGAGAAGAAGGCTGTGCACTTTGAAGTTATTGAAATGAGTTGAGGAACGGTCCTGGAAATACTGCAGAGAGCTAAGTACTTGTTGAGACGCCGGCGAGGTTCTCTCTCTGACTCCAGAGTATTTTTTCTTTTAACCTGAAGTGTGAATATTTGAGGGGATTTCAGCTTTTGTGTCTCATTTGTAAATATATCGTGCATGTTTCCCTCGCTTGCAAGTGCACACCTGTGCAGAAAGAAGAGCAACAGTTGGCCCTCGAGTCAAAGCGATGCCTCTAATGAGACAAATCTGCTTGTATTAACTTGCCAACTCAATACTTTATGATTTATTCTTCAGTTAAGTGAGAAGCTGTCAAAATCCATCGATTCCTTGGATGAGAGATCAACCCTGCGAGGTGTGTTGCACCGCGCTTAACCCTTCAAAAGAACCGACTGCTCCTCACAAGGTCAGACTGATGTTGTCTGCAAGCAGTGGGGATCTGACACTCCTGGCAACTCTATGCGAGGGCCTGTTCAGGTTGGAAGGGGCTCTTTTGTATTTTTTTTATGGCCAAATCTGGCGACTATCTGGACAAAACCCGAGTGACATTCCTGAGGAAACATTAACCTCCTGCCCTCAAGCGAGAGAGACACCTCTACTGTGTCGAGTGAGACGGAGCAGAACGTTATTGGCTTCGGTGAAGGTCTGCGCCCTCCGAGGGCACTTCTGCTTCTACGACCAATTAATTGTTAATCTGATTGCTGCTGTTTTAATGTGTTCAACTTGTATTTAGCATTTATGGATACGGTTGGTTTTTAAAGGCTCCTTATGCACGCCGGACAGTGTTTGTGCAGGATATGTCAGTCTGATGGATTTAACATATTCATCGTGTTTTCTACTTTCTGGGTGGATGTTTGCTCGTCAGTCTCAAGTGTTTTTTAGACTGAACTCTCTGCACTTTAACCAGCTTCCCTACTTTTGTCTCTGGGCTTGTTCCTAGCAGTAAAGAAGCAGTGTGTCACTTGTTTCAGTCCATGCAGGAATATATCTATCAACATCATGCTGTATAAGTAGCATCATTAACTGACAAATTAGCATGCTTGATATTGATGTTAAATAGCTGTTGCGATTGCCTTTGACTGGAGCCTTGGGTATGGATGATCCTCAGCCTGTCAGGTTGAGGAAGCTCCTGCAGCATCATCCTCAAAGGAACAAGAAGCCTCCCTATGTGAAGACGACATCAGGCTCATAGTGAGCCGGTGGTTACTGATGTCTGACGATGCATAAAGAGCATGAAAGGAGGAGAGACATGCAGAAGATGTGAACCCAGCTGACCTCCCTCTGATCTGCAGGACAGAATATTCTTTTTAGTGGAGATAACAGTGATGGGTTTGTTCATTCTTTCTTATTCCCTGTGGCAGCGATGTGGTGAATTTAGATTGGACTTAAGATGAACTCGTATTGTGGTAGACGGGGATGTGAGAGTGATGTACAGGTGGCCCAGAGAAAGGTGTTCAATGTGCAGATGGACCTTATACAATTCTGAGCAGGGGCCGTGGATGATACAATAACCAGGTCCCAGGGTGCCGGCCAAAACCAATTTACACGGTAATACAGGAAAATAATTTTTTTTTTTGCAGGTGTGGCACTTTCTCTCTGTTTCACTGGGAATTAAATTAAATTAGAATTTCAAACTAAATACAAGATGGCATTTGGACAGTCTACTAAAAATTTTTTTTTCGTCTTTCAAGAAAGAAAAAAATAATTTTTTAATACAAGCTGATTGAGCACAGGCTTGTTCCCTGTGAAGTAGAATGAAGATGTTTTGCACCTCCCCAAGATCCCTTCACGGATCTAGATCGGTACTAGATCTTATAAATGTTCTCCCATTATTGTACCGCTGGCTGATTAGTATTTTGTGTGTGTATATGTTTGTGTATGAGCTTGTGAGATTGGGGGTGTGTGTGGTGGTTTTAGTGGCCTATGAGGAGTTGGATTCATTTCCCGTGTTTATACACACACACACACACACACACACACACACACACACACACACACACACACGCACACGCACACACACGCATACATTTTTAATAGTAAACATACAGCAGAGTAACTGCTCCAATGCGTGTCGCTCTCTGGCTATTTTATTGTGATTTAGCAACTCTTCTACCAATATTGGCTCCGGCATGCACGATGGAATGTTAACGCATTCTTAACCCGTTTGCTGTTTGTGCGCCGCGCCGACAGATGCATATCACACAGCTATGATGTCGGGGTAGACTTGCAGGAACCCAGGGGTGCAGCAAGGAGTTCATGTGCAATTTACATGGTTAATATGCTGATGAAAGCTGCACAGCGCCTCTGTGATTATGTTTGTGCGCACATATGAAAGTGGCATTCCTTTGGAACGTTAATTAGTTCTGATATGTTTCCCATTTCATCCACGGCTGAGCGTCCCCTGGTCTCAAACCTTGATCGGCGTTCATTCAGTTCAGCCCGTTACCCCCTCCACCTCCTCTCCCGCTACGTTTCTCTGTCTGCCTATCTCTTCCCCAGCTTGTAGAGGTGTTAGCCATTAGCCTGCTAATTTACACTGTGAGGGGCCGACGGGGGGGGGCTGAGCGGAGGGTGATGATGAGCAGAGCCTTGTTGCTCTTTCCTCGTGCCTGTCTGTTCTTCCTAATAGCTCAACGTCTCCTGCAGCTCGTTCATGTAACGCCAGCTTGGGAAGCTCTCGCTGACAAAGAGGATATAGGATGAAATATAGCAAACGGAGGATGCTTAAGCTGCCGGCCGGAGTTAAACATTAGAACTTTAAATGATTTTTCATGGGAGCTTGCTCACTGCTTTTATTATAAATGTACGGACGTGGTCCAGGTGTGCACGGATCGTGTATCTTATACTGCTATTTGTGTGTATGTATGTGTCTTGTCAAATACTACAGTATACACTATATACAACAGAGTATTGCAAACCTGCATATATATAAGAAACAAACCTGGTCATCAACATCAAATCATTTCCTCCCTTATTCACCGACATAAAGCTATTGTGATCCTATCACACACACACGCACACGCACGCACACACACACACACACACAGGCGAACACACACACACACACTCTCAAGGTCGCAGTCCTCCCATCCTCCTCTCGATTTGTCCCCATTTATCCAGTGTATAATGGGAAGTGCTGACTGGTGTAGGACATACATTTAACAGCTCCGCCCATACGGCCCTTTGTGAACTGTCCACGGCTTCATGCAGGCATACGTGTGTTGTTTTGTTTAAAGGTTTTTTATGTGTGTTGATTGTTGTCCAACTATAATCAGTCGAAACAAAAACATAGGAACCATTTGGGGTCCTCCACGTCATTCATCTGTGCTTTTATCAAACACCTTCCTGTGTACAATGAAGGCTGTGATACGAGTCTGAGTGAGGTCAGTAATATTGGTGGATGCACTACATGTGGTTGAACTCCTCCCTTTCTCTTTTCTTTATTAGCTCTGTGCTGCTGCATTAGGATTTCCCCCGGGAACAACGAGAGAAATTAAAAATGGGTATGGGTAGTGAACCTGACCGACATTCATATTTATTGCGCCCTCCTGGACTGAAACAGTCCTGCACTGTCTGTGTGTGTTTGTTTGTGTGTGTGTGTGTGTGTGTGTGTGTGTGTTGGGCAAATATAAGGTTAACGACCCCCAGTGCCTGGGGTCTACTGCTGTCGTAACCCTGTCAGTTGGTGAGGGCAGGTAATTACCTTAGAATGACAGGTCTGCAGGGCAGTGTGTGTGTGTGCGTGCATCACTGTACAGTAAGTGTGCACAGGTAAGTGTATATGAGTGTTTTGCAGGTTTGTGCATGAATCAGATGTGCACATGCAGTGTGTGTGTGTGTGTGTGTGTGTGTGCGGGTTATTTGGGAGGCTGGGAGAGATAAGAGATGGACGGAAAGCCGCAGCATTTCTTATCCCGTTCAATTCAATTCAATTAGACAGGATATATTGACGTTTGCAGAGGACCACCTGCTTGCGTATGCAGAGCGCACCGCAAGGGGCTCGACTTGACGGATATACACCCAAATGCACCCCTCCTCTAAGACCGGCACATATTGTTAGTGGGAAGACATTATTTTCCACCTCCACCTCTCCTCTACCCTCGTCTTTGTTCTAGGCGGAGCCTCGACACACAGGCTCGACTGATTTATTGAATCAAGTCTGACGTGAATGCACTGTGGCGTTGCAGTATTAACTTACATTGTAATCAATTCTCCCTCTTTCAAGTATTTTTCCTTCCTCTGTCATTCACTCCGACATCACAGTGTTTGTTCCTGTGTTTCGGTACGTCAGGTTGCTCTTTAATATCAGCTGTTGTTACAGATGTGAACTGACGAGACTGAAAGCGATAGAAGACAAAGAGTGTTGCTGACACGCCTGTATTAATGATCACAGACATTTCATTAACAACGTCAATACTGATCTCTCCTCAGGCTATTCCTTTCCTCTCCATGCTCCTCTTATCTCGTCCCCGTCCTCTGCATCCTCTGTCCCCCTTCCTTGTGGTTTACTCCTGTAGGTGTGTGTCTGGGCGGCTGTACAATCCAAAGTGTTCATTGTATGTGTCTGTGTCCCGGAGATTTAAGCCACTCAGCTCCCGTCATGGTTCCGCTGAGGTGGGATTTATCCAACTATGTGTTCAAAAACGACGCCCTCAGCACAGCATATTACAACACCTTAATCCACAGTGGCTCATACGGCGGAGGAGAGGAAGAGGAGAGAGATGAAGGACGGAAGGGGACAAAGTGCAGGAACAAAGGCAAAGAGTTTGAGGAGGAAGAGGGAAGGAGAAAATAAAAGGTTGGAAGATCAGGACGGAATCAGAGAGCATGACTGGGAGTTAACAATGGATAACAGGTTGTGTAAAGGTGTAGTCATCAGAATAATACACGCTGGCTGCAGGACTGCAACACTGCAACACTGCTCTCTATACAACATGCAGTGTATTAAAAGAACTTTTTGAGCCACATTACATCACATTGAACGCTGCAGCCGGACTTAAATTGGCTGCTTAAATATCTGTGATGTCACAAATCAAGCTTATAGGGCGATGGAGCAAAACCCCAGATAGCATTCGCAGTGTTTTATTGTGAAATTCCCACATTTCAAACCAACGGATGGCTAATATAATCAAAAATATGAAGTCACTTCTGGGGCAATCGAGCTGATTCTTCCTCCTCCTCCTGCCCATCCCCCCACAAACCATCCTCTTCTCTGCAAGTTGAATTCCTGAGAAGGATATCTCCCCTGACCACACATCATGCCTTAATCTGATTCATGCTCCTTAGCAGCTTTAACTTCTTTGCCACTCCCCCCCCCCCGGGACTTTAACTTCTTTGTGCTTGTTTGCTGTGTTTGTGCTCCACCTTTCAGTCCCTCGTTCACAAAAGAGGGAAACAAACTGAAAGGGCTTTCAAGTGTAATCTTTTAAGCTACACCTCTACTCCACAATGCCGCCTCCTTTGAATGCCCGCGTGGGGCCACTTAAGACGCTTGTTTCTGTTACTTAGATATTTCATAATCACTCTATGATCTCATTTCACGGGCCGAGGCTTTCATGAAGTTGGGCCGTGGCACGATGGAGCAGGCGGCAGGTCTTTAAACGAGCGGTTGGCATCAGGAACAAAAGGTGTGTATGAAATCAATAGCACTGTGAGTGTGAGGGTATTGTTGCAATTTATTTCTAATATTTACAACACAAGTCGGGTAAAGAACTATGAAGTATGATATGATTTGGATGATATCGGATGTGTTGTGATCTGGAAGTAGGTGGAATGCCTGTATGATAACATGTTTTCTCCTCTGTTAATCGAGGCCCTTTAACCGCTTCACCAGGTTGCGAAATGACGAAACGAGTCACATCCCGTCTCGTAGTATATGTGGGGCGCGAGCTGAGCGCAGAGAGAGAATGAAAAGGGGTTTTATTTAGGCAGAAAAAAAGAAAAGGGAGAGGAGGGGGGGGGGATCTAATCCAGAGCTGTTCTTTCCCCTCTCACTCACTGCTGCTTCCCCTCACAGATTACTGGGCTTTGAAGGCGCCCGCAGAGCCAGAGTTTTAAAATGGGGGCCATCCGATGGGATGGAGAGGGTGGAGGGGTTGGAGGGAAAAGGATATAAGTCAGAGTGTGTGTGTGTGTGTGTGTGTTAAAGGTATGACAGCGCAGTTGCTCTCATCCATCCTCTCGTTTCCTTTCCTACCTCCTTCTCTCCTCTCCTCCTCCTCCTCCTCCCCTCCTGCTCCGCTCCCCTGTGACGTGCTATAGTTATAATCCACTCAGACGTGTTCAGATTTTTTTTTTTTATTTTGCTTTTTGTTGAGTGCTGGCGCTCACCCACGCAACCCCCCTCCAGTAACTCCCTCCAAATCCCTCACTCTGTCTATTCCTACTTTCTCTCCAGAGGAAGAGAGAGAGAGAGAGAGAGACGGTCTGCCGTTTCTGTGGCAGCCATTATGTGAATCTGCTGTTTGCTTGTCTGTTCATCTGTTCATCTAGTCGAAGATGACACGACAGTGTGTGTCTGTATGTTTTTGCTGGTATCTACATGCATTCTGTCAGATGGAAAGCAGCTGTGTTGAATGCTCTTGCATGGTGGAGTGAGAGGATGGACGGTGTGTGTGGTCCACAGCGCTGCTCCTTGATCACTGCAGGCCAGGTGTCTCCCCTCTCTGCTTCCTCGCTTCCCAGAGTTCTGCAGGCTGTTTGATCTCAGGATGAGCGGTGACTGTTTGTCCTGATGGTGCGTGCGTTGCGCTTTTTCTCCTGCCAGTTAAATCCACCAGTACAGTATCAGGATGCCACGTTTAATACACTCAGAATCAATCACCACGTGCGTCACATGCTTAACCTTTGAGCAGACAGTTATATTATTGTCCAACATCCATCAGCAGCTGTAGCAAATCTTTAGCAGAGTCCATTTTATAGACAGATTTGTCTGTCGCGCTGCAAACGTTAACCTTGTATCGCCACGCGATCTTTGACTACCGATGATCGGATTATCAGATTCAGGTTACACCTGTCATTTCCTTTTTCCGTTTCTTGTTTGTCATCCTTTCATCGTGGCCGCCGACGTCTGCCCTCCAGGAGTCAACCCTACCTCCACGGAGTGAGAACACCCACAATGCAGCACGTCGCTAATCCTATTGGCTGCTGACAAATCATCAACATTCTGCAGTATGCGTCACCGCTGAGCGCTGGAGCCAGACGAGAGGCTCCACGCTTAGCTACACCTTAAGCTACGAATGAGCTGGAGGACACTGGACTTGGGGGGTTTTCACCTCTTGTGTGCAGGTGTGTGTGGTTTCCTGCCTGTGTGCTTCAGTCCCTGCAGGACGGTAGTAACAGAGAGCGTTTGGGTTTGTTTGAGGGGAGAACATCCCTGCTCCTCCAGTGAAGTTGAATTAATAGAGCTTACAGAACGATTTCATGTTAATGCTTCCAAGTACAGTTCCTTAATCTGCCATGATTCCCTGTGCAGCACGGTCTTACTGCTTAAGAATACCCTGATTACTCTTCTATCGCATACATTAACTTTTACCTCCCTCTTGAGTTAAAAGCAGGAGGGGGGGGAAGAGGTTTTAAAGATCCGGGCAGTTTCAAGGGAGCTCCGAAATTCCACTTACCAAACAGTAACGTTGTAAGTTTTTTGGCTACAGAGAACTTGTATCTTTGACTTTTTTCCACAGATAAAGCATCAGCACTCCTGATCCACCCTCCAGCTCAAAACCACCACACACACTAACCCTAATACTATGACTCTCTCTCTCTCACACACACACACACACACATACACACACACACACACACACACACACAAAAGCATAATTCACCCTTATTGAATCTGTAATGTGGATAAGGTGGGGGCGAAGAGCAAGAAAACGATGGGGAGAGGCGAAAGAGGAATGTTCGGGGCCCGGGATTTAATTTCCGCTTTGCACCGTGAGATAAGTCAAGTTTAATGAGCTGACAGAGAGAGATGTGTGAAGCGGGGAGCTACAAGGGCTGCAGGCAAGCAGAGCAGGGCAATGAAGGGGAGGAAGAGAGGCCGGGAAGGGAACGGGAGGAGTCTAAGTGATAGTGGATAGAGGGGGTGTCCTGCAGATTCTGTCAGGCTAGATAGAGGGAGAGGTGGTGAGGGAGAGAGGAGCGAAAGTCTTCTGTTAGCCCTTAAAACCCTTTTTGTAAATGTGTGTGTGTATATGAGGTGCATTTATTTAGCACCTGTCCACCTCGGCGGTACTTAGCGCTCTACGGTGTTGCCTCATTCACCCATTCACACTCACATTCACACCTGTTGGCAGGAGCTGCCATGTGAGTTGCCAGGCTGTGAACACTTCCACAACAGTGGATGAATGTGTGTGATTGCAGACAGGAGTTCTGCTCAGGAACACTTTGACATGGACTGTTGAATGAACAGTGAATTTTCCTTTACCTTTCCATGTTGCATGCATTAAACAGATGCGTAGGTAGGCACTCGGGCCGAGAGAATGCAGAAGACGTTGACATAGTTCCTGCTGCAAGGGGGTGAAAGGTCACCTGGGAGACTTAAGGAGCTGTCCTTGTGCTGTTTGCCTAAGCTGCCCTCGGAGCTCTCCGTGGTGCTGAAAGCAGCACGGCCGCTCTGCTGCCTCTGCTCCCGATCACAGTCCTTCCCTCCTTAAAGACAGTTCCTAAGCTGTATTGACAACATTTCACATTATTGCAAGGTGCCAATATATTCTCCCTTTTATTAGACGCTGTGTATTGATCCATTTTTCCTCTCTCTCCCCCCAGATTCTAACTCGCTCTGCCCTTAATCCCCCCCCCCCCCTCCCGCTCTCTCTTTCTTCTTCATTCTGAGGGAAATGTCAAGCTTTATCTCTTTCTGTAGTCCGAGCGCCCTGTAGGGGGAGGGGGGAGGGGGGAGGGTTGTTTGGTGGGGTAGTACCATGACCGCCTTCGATGGGGCTTAAAAGAAGAGAGATTTACCTAAATGCCAGCAAGGCTTTGATGGTGCCGTCGATATGATTGTGGTAAAGGTAATGATATTTAAATTTTGGATATTATGGCCCCTTCGCTGTCGGGCAGAGATACAACTAATTATTGCCGGGCCAACAGGGTCAACAGTTTGTGTGTGGAATGCCGTGTGTGTGCCGTTGAACACACACTGTACATTTGTGAATAAATGCTGTCCTTTGTGTTGTTTGAAACTGATATGGCACCGCATGTACACACAAAATGTTAAACAGGTGGGAGTTAAGCTTGAGTGATTTGCCGCGCAGCTGTGTGCATATGTGTGTGTGTGTGTGTGTGTGTGTGTGCGATAATGTTCCCCTGAGATGTGGCGCCTGATGTGTGATGACTTGTGTACGCGTGTGCGAGAAGGTGGGGGTGTGATGCTAATCTGGCTGTCATGCTAAGACGTCGTCGAGCAGGGAAAAAGCCTGTTGTGTCTGGAGTTCTCCACACGACACCCCTCCACACACACACACACACACACACACACACACACACACACACACACACACACACACACACACACACACACACACACACACACACACAGCTGTTGTCTCTTTGTCCCTTTTTACTCCTCTTGTTTATGTGCAGAGCTAATAGAAGAGCTTGAGGCCTCAG